>JAVGWN010001083.1:0-12916 GCA_034552555.1 Semaprochilodus insignis
TCTCTATCAGTCTCTCCCTATGTCTGTCACTTTTTATCAGTCTCTCTCTCTTTATCACTCTCTTTCTCTCTGTCAGTCTCTCTCGATATGTCTCTCTTATTACTCTGTCTATGTCTCTTTATCAGTCTCTCTCTATGTCTCTCTCTTTATCAGTCTCTCTCTATGTCTCTCTCTCTCTTTATTACTCTGTCCATGTCTCTGTATCAGTCTCTCTGTATCTCTTTTTCTTTATTAGTCTCTTTATGTCTTTTTCTTTACCAGTCTCTGTCTCTCTCAGTCTCTCTCTGTCAGTCTCTCCTTGTTTCGCTCTCTTTCTCTATCTCTCTCTCTTTATCAGTCTCACCCTATATCTATCTCTCTTTATCAGTCCCTCTCTCTCTCTCTCTCTCTCTCTCTCATCACTCTCTCTCTCTTTCCTTATATCAGTGTCTCTCTAAATGCCTCTCTTTCTTTGTTAATCTCACCCTATGTCTCTCTTTCTCTCTTTTAGTCTCTTTCTAGGTCTCTTTCTTTATCAGTCTCTCCCTATGTCTATTTGTCTCCCTGTTTCTCTCCCTGTCTGTATACTAAACTCTCTTTCTCTCCCTGTTTTTCCATCTCATCTCTCTCTTGCTATCGTTCCCTCTCTCTCCTCTCTGTTTCTCACTCTGTATCTCTCTCTGATTCTTGCTCTATGTCTCTTTCTAGGTTTCTCTCTCTCTGTCCCTCTGTAGCTCTGTAGGTCTCTCTTTCTTTTTCTATCCCTCTCTCTATGTATATTTCTTCATCTTGTTGGGTCCAAAATTGGTGTAAACAGCTTTGAGGTTTGAGTTCTGACATCACAACCTGGAGAGAAACTACACCTTTCCTCCCTTTAAACCAGACACGATGGCCAGCAGAGCAAACCACACATATGGAGACTAATTGAAGAAATGCAGGGCCTCCAGCTGTACTTGGTGAAGGTGGGTAGGCTCTGCAGCTCTCCGTCTGAGGGGAGGAAGCTGTCGGGACGCCAATCACTCAACATCCCGCCTCCACTCTGACAGGCGTTTCCTGCTGAGGACGACAAGACTGCACTGCGATGAATGGCAAGGCGCACCTTTAACACCACAGCCAGCCATAAATGATTCTCCATCTCCATGAAGCTCCATGAAGAGCAGGTCTGGCTCTGCGTTCTGACTCTAGATGAATAAGAAAAAGACTCCTGTTAATGTTCATTTGAATGCAAACACTCATTCATTTGCTTATCATGGCCCGTATCATGGTCAACCAACAACCACACCTTTCTTACAGCTCCAGAGAACCAAGATCCATGTTTTCGGTGTGTGCAGGTTAATCTCACTCATATGTAATGTGTAAGCAGTATCTTTACCTAACACAGCTCATCCCACCCACTCAGCTTTAACATAAGGGTAGCCCCCTGTCGTCTGTCAGTTCATCTGTCCATTCGAGTTGGATAATCTCACTGCCTGAATGCTAACAATCAAACGAAAGCTAACCTAGCAACCAAATAAAGCTAATCCATCTGTTTGCCTGTTGTCTGTCAGTTCGTCTGTCCATTCGAGTTGGATAATCTGACTGCCCGAATGCTAACAACCAAGCGAAAGCTAACCAAGCAAGCAAATTAAACTGAAATTCATCTGAAATTTGTTGCTTAAAAACAAAAAACACTGTTAACAATACAAATTAAATCCTACATGTGCAGTTATTGTCTTATTAGTATTATAAACTTTTGATTTATTTAATTAAATTACACAATTAAATAACACATTACATTATAGTTTAAATTCTTTATGAACTTCTCTTTATGAACTTTATGAAATCATTCAAATCAACATATGAGAAAAGTCATTTTCTGCTCTTCTACTTACAAACACTAATGTGGTTTGGACTGAAAGTCTGGAATCTGAACTTTCCAAACTATTTCTCTGCTCATTTCAAAGAACTGCGAAATAAAAATACTTCAACCAAATGGAAGAGGAGGCGTCTCTAGGCTTAAGCACCATGAGGAAGCTGTGAGCTTCAGCTGTGAAGCTCCTCTCGAACATCTCCCCTCGTGGCTCCACAGCAAGGCAACTGCAGCCCCCCTTTGGGAGCTCTATCAATATGAAAGAGCAGAGGAAGGAAGTTTTTGGGGAGGAGGTGAAGAGAGCGGGGCGATGCACTGCAGTGTGAACGAGGGAGTGAGTGAGTGAGTGAGTGCGCTTTTAGCCCCCCTCTTTCTTCCTCCATCCCCTCTCAGACTGATCTCATTCATCCTGCACCACTGTAATCTAATCACACCGTAACTGGATTTATCTGCCGTCGTTCCACATTCAGACACGCATCACGCACACCTGCCCCCCATGACTCTGATGGATGGGGTCTACAGAGCAACTTTCAATCGAACGTATTGATCAGAGCGTTGGCTAATGTAGAATTAAGTGTTCAAATTTAAACTCTCAACTTTATTTCTTTATTTCATAAATTCATTTATTTATTCACCTCACTCTCTCGCTTTGCTTATTTATTCAGTTAGTTTTTTATTTACCGCTCTTTTGTCTGTTTTTATTTATTCATTTATTTATTTAGTTAGTAAGTTCATTTATTCGTTGTTTATTAACTCTTGATTTATGTACACTGTTAGTTTACTAGTTTACTACTTCTTTAACTCTGTTTCTCTGTCTACATACCACTTTACTCATCATTAGGTAGTTTATTTGTATTTAAATGTATTTATTTAGTAAAGTAATTAATTATTTAATTTATTAATTATTTATGTAACTGTGTTTCTCTGTGCATCTGTCTAAGTACCATTTATTTATTTATTTTGTATTTATTTATTTATTTATTGCAGATCATTCATTTCTTGGTTAATTATTTAGTTAATTAGTTATTTATAAGTTGAAATGGCACTGTGTTTGTTTTGTTTGTTTGTTTACTTATTTATTTATTTAGTGACTTACTTATTTAGTTACATGGTTAGTTGTTTATTGAGCTCTGTGTACAGTTTTTGTATTTTTTGTTAATTCATTATATAATTTATAATATTTTTATCTATCTATCTATCTATCTATCTATCTGTCTGTTTCATAGGGTTATTTATTAGAATAATGGACTGCCAGGTAAGATGTCATTTGTGACAAACGTATGTATATGAGTGCATCTCCAAATTCAGATGTTGTAAAAAATCATTTTGGTTCTTAATTTAATTTAAAAAAAGTAAACTGTCATATATTTTATATTCATTACACATAACGTGATATATTTCATATTGCTTTGTTTGTTCTGATGGTGATCAGTTTGGCTTATAGCTAATAGAAATCAGAAATCCAATCCAAAAGTTCAAACAGAAAAGAATAATTAAAAAAATAATACAGTGTATAAATGAAACTTCTGACAAGTTTGTTCATTTATTCTCTTAGTACTTGGTTGGGGCATCTTTATCTTGAATTACTACATCAATGTGGCGTGGCATGGGAACAACTGGCTTGTGGCACTGCTGGGATCTTATTGAAACCCAGGTGCTTTAGCAGTGGCCGTCAGCTTGTCTGTATCACTGGGTCGGTCTCACGCCAGACAAAGTCTGATTGACACATGCTGAGCTAAAATCAAGGCTGGGTTTATTGAACAGGCTGACAGTCAGGCTCAAAAACAGAATCCAAGCGAACATAGTACAAGGGACAGGCAAAGTCATATACGAAGAGGCAGGCAGAAGTCAAAACCAAATAAGCAATCAGAACAGGGCAACCAAAATCAGAGGGTAGAAGAAGAGAAGGGGCGAACCGGAGATCAAACAGAGTCAGAAACCAGAAAGTCAGAATCAGTATCACGAGGCTAGACCGCTCGGTAAGGCAACGGGAGTTGGCAATACTTCGCAGTGGGTGCGTGTGAACCAGGAGCTTATAAGCAAACAGACTAAATGAGATGCAGGTGTGAATAATTAATACTCTGGTGATGACGAACGAGGAAACAGGGCGTGATTGGGCGATGACGGACATGTGACTATGACATCATCGGGTAGTGGGTTCTGGGAGTTGGAGTTCGGGAGATCAGAGGCAAAGGGGAAACCCGGAAGCATGACAGTCTGGTGTTTCCCATATTCAGTTTGGCAGTAGTTTGGCACTGTGGGCAGGTGCTACGTCCTGCTGGAAATGGAAAATGGGCATCTCCATAAAACCTGCTGGATAGCAGTGTTGACTTTGGACTTAATACAACACAGTTGACCAACACCAGCAGATGACATGGCACCTCAAACCATCACTGACTGCAGATACTTCACATTGGACTTCAGACACCTTGGATTCTGTGCCTCTCCACTCTTCCTCCAGACTCCAGGACCTTGATTTCCAAATTCAGTGCAAAAATTACTTTCATCTGAAAAGAGGACGTTAGACCACTGAGGAACAGTCCAGTTCTTTTCTCCTTAGCCCAGGTAAGGTGCTTCTAAGGTGGTCTCTGGTTTAGTTGGGTTGATGTGGGTTGATATTAGGAATGCAGCAGTTGTAGTCGCTTTCCTGGAGACATCTGGGCGTGGTGGCCTGAGTCCACTCTTTGGAGGTCTCCCAGGTTCTTGAATAGACATTTCCTGACAATCTTCTCAAGGCTGTGGTCATCCCTGTTGCTTCTGCCCCTTATTCCTACCACATTTTCCCATTCCAGTCAATTTTCCATTATGCAATATTCTGTGATAGAGCACTCAGCCAACAGTCAGCCTTTCCAGCAACGACTTGTGGAGAGTGTCGATGATCGTCTTCTGGACAACTCTCAAGTCAGCAGTCTTCCCCATGGTTGTGGATGCATGCGCGGAACCAAACAGAGAGATATGTGGTATTTACAGTGTTTAAAAAGTAATGTACTCCAAATGAAATATTCTAATAATAGACCAGCTGAAGGCGTTTATCAAACCAATAAGCTGATTGCCTCCATGCCATGCTACACTGATGAAGTAATTGATGGTGGAGGAGTTCCAACCAAGTACTGACCAGACAAAACTGCTCACCTGTGACTGAAAAGTACCTAATATCATATAATACCTCCACAAGCACCAATAAAAGCTGTGATTGGATGTAGCATGGACTGGACAAGTTTCTGAATGTAGGCCAGATCAATTTTCAAATTTTTCAGACACTCTTACATCAAAGAGTTGTGCTGTTGGGTCAGATTTGGTGGATGCCAGTCCTGGTGTTTTTACTGGTTGTTCCAGGAAGTTCCACAGATTTTAAAGAGGATTCAAATCTGGGGATTTTGTGGGCCAGTCCAGATGTGTGAATGTTCATCATGTCAATCATTAGAGTTCTCATCTTGGAATACTGAGATAGGCATGTTACGTTCCTTGGTAAGATGAGCAAAAGCCAAAACCCGGTTGTCTAGTAGCTCAATGTAGGCATTGTGGTTCAAATTTACTGTCACCTCAACGGAACAACCAAAGAACCCATTTCCAAAGAGAGGGAATGGGTTGAAATACCCATATGGATATTAAATACCCACAGAATATCACAGAGGGGACAATTTTTTTGGAGCTTATGAACATACTTCTCAGAAGTTGGACATTTCTGTACTGTACCCTGTTTTCTGATCTTATTGAGACATTTGAGTAGTTTGAGATACTGAAGTTCTGAGCTTAAAGCCATACAGCCCAACATTAAAACAAAGGAATAGACTTAAAATATGTCACTTTAAATGTAATGAACATAAAATATATGACAGTTTATCTTTTTCAAATTAAATTATGAACAAAAATGTACTTTTTCACAATATTCAAATTTTTAATGCCCAAGAATACATACACAATACAGCATACTGACCATAACTGATACATATCTAACTCTCAAATACACTTTTAATAATTAAGTCCAGCATGCATTTGCTCTCTTTACTTCTTCTTCTTCTTCTACTTCTTCTTCTGTTTAATTATTTATTGAAACTGTTAGATTGCCTCAGAGGAATTAATTAATATCTACTTTATTATCTCTCTGTATTAATGTCAGCCCCACAGATATACTGAGCCTAATAACGCTCTCTTCAATCTTAAGGCACCCAGTGTTTGGTCCCAGAGCTAGTTAGATGCTTTCCTGCTCAATCAGCTTCATGGCACTCTTTTACAAAGTCTTTAACTGTACTAGCACAGATTAATCAAACCCAGATTAGCCGGCTGGGCGCCAGGCACTGATAAATGACTCTTGTCTTTGCCCTTAAAGTGCCTGTGCTGCCTGCTTCTAGGATTATTCGGTATTCAGCTTAATGCATGAAACTTCATTGAAATTTAATGTGATAGGATTTATTTCCTCCATTCAAGTGCTTGGCTGGATTTCAGGGCGACACAGTTAGCATTTAGCATCAACTGAAAAACAATCAAAAGTTTTTTTAGCCTGGAGGGAACTCCCAAAAGGCTTAGATGACTAACAGTGGCTATCAAGACCAGTATAGTTAGCATAATGAAACTGCAATTAGGCTTAGCGCTCACATGTGCCTTGCTATCAGATACTGGCTGCTTTTAGGGTGTAAATAACTTAAAGCTGCCATAGAAGCTTTTATTTACTATTTAAACTGTTCTCTAATGTTCTACATAGGAGGTATGCGACTTCGGTTGGGGAAAAAAATGTCCAGATGCGGTTTCACCCCCCACCCCTACATTTACACCCTATTATTTTCCCTTTTTTGGTGAGCTCATGAATAATCAGATGAGCTCTGCTCTGATTGGCTGGTTTACAGTGAGATGTTGTGATGATCAAACAGACACAACATGTGGAAATAGACTAAATAAAATGAGCCTCTGTGTAAATAAGCTCCGCCCTCATACTATTGAGTTAACTGTGCTATTTACTGGGAGCTAATGCTAGTAGCTAACGTTACCTACACTAGCTACTGGCTTTCCATCTGGACATCAACACACAGTAGATTAAAGTTGTTCCTCACTATGGAACTCTCAGTTTAAGATGATCTGCTCCAACCAGCAAACACGGATACAATCACACAGCATGGCTGGACTTACAGGCTGCTGTTGGGGTTGTGATGGTAGTAAAGGTGGAGCTGCTCCTCTCTTCAGTCTCTTCAGGGTCAAAGGCTGAGTGAAGCTGCTCCACATTGTCCAAGAGTTTGAGAGTTTGAAACTGTCCGGAGTGAGAGATCAGAAAGAAACTTCTAGACAATCGTGTTGAAGGTAAAGGCTATAAGACCATCTCCAAGCAGCTTGATGTTCCTGTGACTACAGTTGCAAATACTAAGAAGTTTAAGGTCCAAGGGATCATAACCAACCTCCTTGGATGCGACCGCATAAAGAAAGCTCGACCCCGGTTTGAAAAGAAGGATAATGCGAATGCTAGACAATCAACCACAGAAAACTTCAAAGAGTTAGCATAGTTAGTAATAATGAACAGTGATAACGTTGAAATCCTGCTAGCCATTCCTATTTGGATTACTGACAGTCGTTGGTTTCTAGAGAGTTGAAATAAACCGTTTAATTTATCAAGGCCAGTTAGTTAGCATATCATAGCTGAAATCATGCTAACCATTCACATTTGGATTGCTGTCAGATGTTGGCTAGTTTTAGTGTATAGATCATTAAAAACTACCACTGAAAAACAGAAACTCCCAGAGCTGGTTAGCATTGTTAGAACAGGGTGATTGTGATCATGCTGACCATTCACATCTTAGGATGTGAATAACTTTAGATAGATTCAGTCTATCTGAACACTGAACACTAACTATGGATCAGCATAGATAGTAGTAATGCAGAAGAGATCCTGCTAACCATTCACATTTGGACCTCTGTGAGACGCTGTCCAGTTTTAAGGTGTAAACAACTAAAATCACTGTGAAACTGCCATGTCTGGCTAACATGACATAATTGAGATCAACTATGTAACAATTAGTTAACTGAAAGCTATTGTGACAGTATTCATCAGGTTCGGTTAGCATAGACACCATAACATAACGTAAGGCCAGGTCATTCACATTTGGATTGGTGTTGGGAAATGTTCGGGTGTAAATACACTCAGCATCCAAAAAAAGTTGCACCCAGAAGGAATCAACTAATAGGAACTGAAGTTTCAAGCTCAGCCACATGTGTGACATAAGCAAGGACAGGCCTTATCGCTGTACCTGACTGACTATATAAGGTTGTTCTGTTGCGCTTGCTTTCCATTCTGACTTCTGCTGTTGGGTTGGTTGCATCCTTTGCAAATGAACATCGTAGGACTCCAGGAAGCAGGATGGTCTTGTCAATGTATTGTGCAGATCATGTCTGATCATGCAGTGGATAGAGAAAGGTGCGCACCAGCGACATGAAGGATACCCACCAATGAGAGGGAGAACCGACGGATTGTCTCACATGCACAGAGTGACCTAATAGCCACGATCACAGACATTCAGTGAGCAGTGATGCCCTCCATGAGTCATCCTGTTAGTGCCAGCACCATTGGCAGATGGCTGCACAGGGCAGGACTACATGCACACAGACCATTACGACGGCTGCCCTTAACACCACATCAACTCCGCCGAAGACTGCAATGGTGTCATGCCAGACTGTCATGGAGTCCCGCTTTTGTTTTGATGGAGACTAACAACGAATCCGTGTGTGGAGGCACCGTGGTCAGCGCCAAGATGTTTGTTGTCACGCGTCACATGTCCAGAAGGCCTGGTGTCACTCCACCTCCACCCCTACCGCACCATCTGCAGGAACTGTGTGAGAATATTCAAGCTGCATGGGATGGATTATCACAGGACACCATTAGGAACCTCTACAAGAGACGTCTCACATGTTGCTTTAGCAGACATGGCGGCCCGACGCCATACTGAGAGACACTACTTCTGTATGTGTAGCTCAATAAATATTGATCATATTAGTCTAAATTTATCATCATTTATTGTTCCTGGTAACCTTTATCTTCCTTCCCAACAGCACTGCAATCCCACACCTCCTTCTGGGTGCAGCTATTCTTTTGATGATGGGTGTATTAAACCATGGAATATGGATTGTTGTCAGATGCTGGCTAGTTTTAAGATGTAAACAACTAAAATCACTGTGAAAACATGAAAACTACCAGATAGCATAATGTCATTGAGATCATGCTAACTATTCGCTAACTTCATAAGTTAATGAATTCATAAGTAAGTAATTAAAAGCTGCTGTGAAAAGGTTTATCATGGACAGTTAGCGTGTCATAACTAAGCTCAGGCCAAACATTCACGTTCAGATTGCTGTTGGATGTTGGGCTACTTTTATTGTATAAATAATAAAAAAACTATTATGAATCTGGTTAGCATTGTTAGCACATGATAACCGTAAGATCATGCTAACCAACCATGCTTGGATTTGGAAGAGTTTTAGGATGTAAATAACTTTAAATTATAACTTCAGTCTATGAGTTAGCATAGTTAGCAATATCGTAGTTAAGATCTCGCTAGCCATTCACATTTGGATTGCTGTCAGATGTTGGCTAGTTGTAGGGTGGTAATAATTAAAAACTACTGTGAATAGACTCTCCTCCATCTCCGAGATGTCTGGAGACCTCAGAACTGCGCCACTTCAAAAAGCTCTGCTGACTCCGTCAATCCTTTCAGGGATTGGCTCAAAGGGCCGAAGAACAATCGGCAAGGGGAGACATTCCACTCTCAAAGAGAAAACACCCAAGGGGGGAGGCCAGGGAGCCCTGCTGGACGTGCACTCATTCAACACCATCCCTCGCTCTCTGTCCCTCCATCTGTCTCCCTTCCTGTGCTAAGAAGAAAGACCTAGCGAACAGAATGGAGAAGAAAAGAGTAACCCACACTGTTAAACGGCCGCTGCTTGGTGTGTTGTGACAGGTTTGGCTTTCAAGCTCAATGTCAGCTTCAGTCTGTATGATTTATGGCGGCTCGTTCAGGCCGTGGCCGCTCCCAGGACGCGAAACATGACCACCAGCAGCTAATTAGCTTAGCGTCATCCGCTGGGAGCCTGGTGTAGCAGCAGGGCAAGACTGGGCCAGGACCGGACCGAAGGAGGTGGGGGGGATTCCCAGAACACCATCCATTCTCACAGTCAAGCTGTCAGTCAAACTCGGTAGGGGGTGCAAGGGGGCGGAGTCTCATCAATTGAGGGTGGAGTGAAGGAAACAGTGAGGGAGCAGAAACCTTGAGTGGTCCAATTCAGAATGATTGACAGCTTCAGTGGGGGGATAGGAGAGTGGGCAGGGTGAGTTTGGGTAGAAGTGAGGTGTGTGTGTGTGTATGTGTGTGTGTGTGTGTGTGTGTGTGTGTGACCCACTACCCCTCTTAACATGCTGTGATACGCATCTGTCAATCATTCAAACAAACAATGACCAGCTGGATACTCTCTCTCTCTCTCTCTCTCTCTCTCCCTCTCTCCTTCTCTCTCTCTCACACACACATACACAAGCCAATTAAACCTACTTCCACATCACCAGTAGCACACACCTGCTAGAGTAGATAGAGTAGATCATGAGTTTCAAATTCTGTTCATAATTCCATGTACACTAGAGCTACTTAGAGCTGAAAATGTGACTTATTTAATCATCCTCAATTCTAATTTTTACAATAGGTCTGGTCAAGTTTGCCCTGAGATTTCATCACCACAAGGCACCACAAGGAAATACAAGGCGTTCTGGCTAACAATTTTAATTAATATTAATTAATTAGTATGAATTTTCATAATCATTATATGAATTTTATTACAAATTCCTGGTATTCATTTTATTAGAAATCACTTCTTTATACAACAATTATTAGAACTCAGTTATCGATATTAATTTTGTTACCACAGTTTTCTAAATTTAAATTTGTTTATAAATGTTTTAAATTCATAAGTTCATTCTAGATATTTTATTTATTAGAACTTAATTCTGGACATTACATTTTTTATTCTTGATGTGACGTTTATTAGAAATTCATTCTGTATATTAGTCACATTAGAACAGAATTAGGGATATTAATGTTATCACAGCATCGTTGTGAATATAAAATGTATATACACTTTTTAACGTCATTATGGATATTCATGTTTACAAACTCTGTTCTACATATTACTTATATTACAACTTTTGATCTTAATTTTGCCACAACTTTATTTGGGATGCAAATATTTTTCAATCTGTAAAGTTAATTTTCCATTATGGATAATATATTTCTTCATTTAATTCTAGATATTTTTATTTCAATTTATAATTTTATTATAACTCAATTATGGATTGGAATACTTTTGTGTTTATAAATAATTAAATATGCAGCTATAAATAATAAATTAATGAATAGATAAATAAGGCAGTACACAGACACACAGAGAAACTAAAACTGATTAATTAACTAATAAAAAATAAACAAACACAAATAAATAGAGTGGTATATAGATACACAGACAAACAGCTAAACAAACAAATAAAAACAAATTAATATTAGTGTTCATATTATATATATTATATACAGCGAATGAGTCTCTATATCATATGTATGTATATTGAATGAGTGTCTATATCATATCATATACATACAATCAATAAGTGTCTATATCATATACTGTATATCACATATACAATCAGAGCATCTAAATCATATACTGTATATCACATATACAATCAGTGAGCATCTAAATCAAATTAATAAATTGTATATGTCATATACACAATAAATAAGTGTAAATATCATATATATACAAAGAGTGTCTATATCATATATCAGTTAATGTATATGTAACTCATTCATTCATTCATCACCCACTCTTCCCATCTCAGTGCTTACTGGGTGGAGGGCACGAAACACCCTGGACAGTCCATCGCAGGTGTATATATCATATGTATCATATATGCAGTTAATGAGTGTATATATCATATACATCATATATACAGTCAAAGATTCAACTCCTCTTTGATTGATAGCCTTCCACTCTTGAGGACTCTTGTTACACTGGATGACCCCAAGAAGAAATGGAGCTGCTGCTTTTGTTAGTTTGCTGCTCGTTGATTTATCCATAGTTCTCCCGTGAGCGGCTGTCCGGTGTAGGTCCGGTGTTGCTTGCTGAAGGTGCTGAAGGCTGCATTTGAACGAGAAGGCTACAGCGCTCTGTAGTATCAGCCTGCATGACTACAGATGGGTTGGAGCTTTGGTCAGCTTTGGCAAATGCATAAACTGTGTTAACCTGACGGCCCCTGTGAAAATGTAACGAACGGCCCGCATGTGACTGTAATAGCACATGCTAAGAAACACAAACGGTTTCTCTGACCAAGCTGAATCCGGTACTAGTCAGCAGAACTGTCTCATCAATCGTACCCTTTAATGCTGTCACCTTTTCACCCTTCACCCCGTCCCCTTTGACCTCATGTCCCCGTCCCATACCAGGCCTTAACAACAGGTATCCCAGCATCATCAAATCTGAGGTTCCCTCCATTTGAGCGTGATTAGGATTCCCCTCAATTACATTTCACACACTCAGCACTTTGTCCAGTGAGAAACTGGAAATTTCCCATGCCCTGCTCTAAATTGCTGCTGAATAGCCCACCTGCAGGTAAAGGGGGAGGGGGGTCAGGGCAGTGTTACAAAGGCTGAAGAGCATTAGAGTGAGCTACGTTTTAGGAATCATACTGAGGCTTAACTGAATATTATGTGTTGGCACAGTCAGCATAAACAAAGCGTTTGCCAGTGCAGAAATATTCCACAATTAAACTGTCGATGTCTTGCTGCCAACATTTCTTGGTTGGGTGCCTGTAATTCAGAACATCCTCCACAATCAGTCCTTGGACTTCGTTTGGTATTGTACTGTTTCTTTAGCTGCATCTGTGCCTGTACCTGCAACTCTTCCTGTGTTTCTACCTGTACCTACATCTAGGTACTGTACCTGTAACTTTACCTGTGTTTCTACCTATACCTAGATCTATGTACTGTACCTGTAAATCGTCCTGTGCGTCTACATGTACCTACAACTATGTACTGTACCTGTAACTCTTCCTGTGTTTCTACCTGTACCTAC
>JAVGWN010001084.1:0-11056 GCA_034552555.1 Semaprochilodus insignis
CAAGACAATAAGGGTGATTATTATATGATATTATATGTGAATTATATTCAGAATGCTATGACATTATAGTGGATTATGAAACCTCACATTATAAAGTTGCCTATTGTTTTATAGGGTATTATAAATGTAATAACACTTTAATAAAATGTTTTGTAATTATATCTAGTAATTATACAAGCTTATGCCTGTTATTATAAGGTATGAAGTATGCCTTATAAACACCTTATAAATACATTTATGTAGCACTGTGAATATAGTGTCTTATGAACAGATATTACAGTGAATTGTGAAACCTGTGTGGCGTATTCTTGTTTTATTAATTAATTTTTTTATTAATTAATGTACTAACACTTTTGTTGCATGTAATTATAACTGATAAATATTTATGCAAGCTATTATAAGGGATTATGTATGTCTTATATCGCCTTATAAATGCATATAGATAGCTTTGTGAATATATCTTATGAACAGATATTATGGCGCATTATAAAACCTCGCATAATAAAGCTGCATGTTCTTGTTTTAGAAGTTATCAATGTAATAAACGTGTATAAAGTATTGCATGTAGTAATAACTAGTTGTAAGTAATTATACAAGTTTATGCCTGTTATTATAAGGTATTATGAATGCATTATAACACCTTATAAATACATATAAATAGCACTCTGAATATAACATCTTATGAACAGATATTACAGTGAATTATGAAACCTCACATTATAAAGTTGCATATTCTTGTTTTATAGGTGTTATTAATGTAATAACACATTAAAAGGTGTTGCATGTAATTATAACTAATAAGTATTTATACAAGCTATTATAAATGATTATGTATGTCTTATATCGCCTCATAATAATAATAGATAGCTTTGTGAATATATCTTATGAACAGATATAATTGTGCCTTATCAAACCTGACATTATAAAGTTGCATATTCTTGTTTAATAAGTTGTTATTAATGTAATAACACTTGTTTAAAGGATTGCATGCAATTATAACTAGTTGTACATATTTATAGAAGCAATTATAAGGTATTAAGTAAGCCTTAAAACACCTTATAAATACATTTAGATAGTATCGTGAATATAATATGAACAGATATTATGGTGCCTTATTAATCCTGACTTTATAAAGTTGCATATTCTTGTTTTATAAGGTGTTATTAATTTAATAACACTTTTATAAAGTGTTTTGTAATTATAACTAGTTGTAAGTACTTATATCAGCTATTATAAGGTATTATGTAAGCCTTATAACACCTTATAAATACATTTAGATAGCGTTATTAATACAGGGTTCATAGGACGAAATATACTGCCAAATGTACATATTAGACAATAAATAGACACAATATTAAACACCAGAATAGCTCAGTTTATCCACATATACAATTTCAAATAACAGTAATATAAGGTTATGAAATACAGGCTATGATATACACAGATGCCTGAGTACAGGTCCGATAATAACAACCCTGAAACTACAGTTTAACACATTATATCATAGTGAGAAGTCTGGACGTAACCGGGTCTGTACGCACCTGTGTTACCCCTGAAAGCTTTAAGCAGCAGTGATACTGACTAATAGCTCAGTGGCTTGGGAAAGTATCACTGCATGCCGTGTAATTAGTGCCGGGTTTCCACCCTGCCCATATGGTCTTGGCTTTTAATGACCCGAGCACGATTAGAGCACAATATTTGAACTCGGGGGCAGCATGCAGAAATTGAATTTTCACCTATATTCAGATTTATTGACTATCCCGTGCTCCTGCCGCTCCCCCCCCCCGCCCACTCTTTATGGCCAAGTAGCTGGAGAACTAAAAGCAATTAAGCAGCATGCTTAGCCAATTACCCAGCTTGTGATGGTCTCCAAATCAAATCTTTTGTTTCGGGTCCAGGTTGAACTTCGCTAAAAGAGCCCTGGCTCTTAAATTGGCCCACTTGTCTCCTTGTCAGGTCTGAACTGCTGAACCTGCCGCTAACGTCAGCGCGAGTGAATACGTGGGGCGACAGACTCGGAGGCTAGGGTGGTGTAGGGTTTCTCCGCTTTTCAGAGTCTCTGTGTGCTCAGGAACCGAACGGCTGTAATTTACTTTGTTCGACTTTGGGTTTGGACAAATGAGAGCGGGGAGCAGGATTCTCCCCATGTGTTTTTATTATTTAAGGCTATGTATACGGTGCACAGCACATGTCCAGTATTGTTTTGGAAGCAATATTAATTATTTCCTGTGGTGCATGAAGTACACAAGCCATGTAGTGGAGTTAAAGTAGAGATCCCCAAGTAGAATACTCCTCCAGTGTCAGAAGTTCCTCCCTTTAGACCTCCACTGGAGTAACAGTACTAAAGTATTTACCTTCTAATGTACTTAAGTATGGAGAGTAACAGGAGCATGATTTATTATGGCTCTAATGTCCTATTATCATTTCTGGAACAAGACTCTTAATCAGCTCAGTGTAGGTGAAGAGACTCGAGTGTCTCTCAGTCCACCAGTCTTTAATAGAAGATCATTAATTAGTCTGACACCGATTCGATTTGCTATCATGAGACATGCCAATGATTCAAGTTTCACACTCAGCCGCACGTGTGACGTAAGCAGTAAGGTCCTTTATCTCTGTACCTGACTGGCTAAAGAAGGTTGACTCGTCCTGTTGTGTTGGTGGCATCCTTTGCAAGTGAAGTATGTCTCAGAGAGGAGTTCGAATGCAGTTGGAGGAATTGGAGAGGGGTTGCATTGCAGGGCTCCGAGATGGGGGATGGTCTTATCGAGGCCTTGTGCGTCATCCCGGTCATGCGGATGCTACCATAGCATGCTCTTGGTGGCAGTGGATAGAAGAAGGCACGCCCCAGCGACATGAAGGATCTGGGAGACCTACACAAACCACAGAGAGGGAGAACTGACAGATTGTCCAGCATGCACGGAGTGACCCCACAGCCACGATTGCAGACATTCAGCGAGCAGTGATGCCTCCATGAGTCATCCTGTTAGTGCAGCACCATTGGCAGACGGCTGCACCACTCAGGACTACATACACACAGACCGTTACAACGACTGTCCTTAACACCACGTCACCGTCACCAAAGACTGCAATGGCGTCGTGCCAGACTGACATGGAGTGACTTAGAATGGCAGCGGGTCATCTTCAGTGACGAGTCCTGCTTTTGTCTTGGTGGAGACGACCAACGAATCCGTGTGTGGAGGCACCGTGGTCAGCACCAAGATGAACGGTTTGTTGCCCCATGTCACACGTCCAGAAGGCCTGGTTTTACTCCACCTCCACCCCTACCGCACCATCTGCAGGAACTGTGTGAGGATATTCAAGCTGCATGGGATGGATTATCACAGGACACCATTAGGAACCTCTACAGCTCCATGCCGAGACGTCTGGCATGTTGGATTAGCAAACACGGTGGCCCGACGCCATACTGAGAGACAGACTTCTGTATGTGTAGCTCAATAAATATTGATCATATCAGTCTAAATATTTCATCCTGATGATGAGTGTACATTTACTGAGTTACTGTTGAATTGTATTGCAGTATCTACAAAACAGACAGGCGAATTCCAGGGGATAGTAAATAAATAAATAAGTAAGAAAGTAAGAAGGAGCTGAAGTTAGTTTCATGACGGTTTGGAGCACACATGAAACACCCCAGCATATGGATAATAACATCAATTAATTTGTTCCTTGCAATTAAATCTGCATTCCGCCAGCGATGTTCATTTTGCAGGAGGAGGCGGCGGCGGCTTTTCTCTCCGGCTTTTTTCCCCCTTTTCTCCCGTGTCTCCCTCGGCTTCCTTGAAGCGCATGATTTTAATTTTCCCTGGGTAGTGATATCATAGGAAATGGCTCAGCCTGCTTTTTCGGAGGCGCACGAATCCGCGCCGAGATTACACAGGCACTGATCTGATTATCCCCACTTTTAATTAGCCTAAATGTCTAATGTAAATGGAATTGTTGATGACCTGAAATAGATTAGTATGTGGCCTCAATTTGGCTCTAATTACATGTATGTACCCAGTTATGTTTTTTTTTTTTCCCCCCTCTTATTTCGTTTCTTGTACTCTGTGATGGATCGGATGGTGACAGCAACGTTCAAGACTGGCAGCTTGAGTGATGCTTGCTTTAGAAATCGGTCACATGTCTAGAGCCTCTTTCTTATTGAAGCTCAGATAGATTGTAACTAGGGATGCACCGATCCAGCTTTTCCAGTTCCGATACCAGCACCGATACATAAACTTTGCATATCTGTCGATACCGATATGGATCCGATACCATTTTTGAATTAATAAACCGTATACTTCACCATGTTGGAGCGACGTACGGCACCAGGATTGACATAAACACTACTTTACTAAGCTCACTCGTACAGCTGACTCTCTGGCTCGCTCCATGTTGTTGTTCCTGTTCGTAAGTCAAGTCCACTGTAAGGTCTCGGGTTCCTGCAGATCCACCTCCGGCCACTTGGGGGAGACAAAGGGCAACCAATGAGCAATCAGTTGGCAAACGCTAACACCTGCAGCTCACGCTACTTAAGCGTGAGAGTGCCGGCCCTTGGTTGCTCAGTCTTGAGTTCACGTTGCCACGTGCACATGTCTCTCGTGACTAGCCGGATCAAAGATTGTACCGCTGAAGTACCGAGAAAAATAATTTTAAAAAATTATATATATATATAAATATATTAAAATCCTCCTGTTTTTCCTCCTGGCGGTCTTTGTTTGTTTGTTCCCCGTTTGTAAGTTTGTCCTCTGGACATTGAGTCCACTCTGCTGGGGAACTGTTAGCTCACCTCGTATCGCTTTTGCTCTGTGTTCACAGTGACCATGACGGTTCGAGCCTCGCTGAGCTGCGACAGTTCATCTACAGACACCCCGCAAACATGCTATTGACGGCATAGCACACATCACAAATCAATTAGAGTGGGGATCGCCCCAGTGGATCGGCCTAATTATCCGATACCCAATCCGGCTAGCTTAATTAATATCGGAACCGATATCTGATCCTAATATCGTGTCGGTACATCCTTAACGATAACCCTTAGAAGTTGCAGTTATGGCCAGTGGTCATGGAAACGAAACATGGTGTAATTTGCTATGAATAATTCTTCACTCATAGCACATTAAAAACAGGCAGAGTCCAGTAGAGAGAAGTGCTGATTCTGAACTTTCAGTATTGGTGAGAAGATCTGGAGAGTTTTATTATGATCTGAATTTGTTGATAAGTCGTTGTTGTGCATGCAGTCGTTTTGCAGGGAAAGGGAAACGTTTGGTTCACATCGGAACATGTGGAAATGAAAAGGCGTGTTCTGGAATTTTGGCCAACTTGGCCAATAAGATTAAATAGGTCTACAGTGAAGTGTTGAAATCTAACACCTAACAAACAGTTTAAAAGGTGATGAAGTTTTGATGGCGAGTAGCTGATTAAAAACACTGTTTGTTTGTTCGCTTTGGTCTGAAGAGCTGGTCAGCACAGTCTCTGGAGTCATTGGAGTTGTGAGGAGTTGTGCTCTTGTGAGGAGAAAGCTGGAATTGTTGAAAAGGCATCTTCATACAGAGATGTAAACAGGCCACCAGTGGTGAAGTACACAAAGCATGTGGTAGAGTTAAAGTAGAGATCCCCAAGGTGAAATACTCCTCCAGTAAAGGTAGAACTGTGTGACTCAATATTAGGAACAGCAAGAGGAAGCACCAATTTACTGAAGTCTATAATAATAATTAAAAAAAAGTTTATTAGAGTCTTTAATTTGTACATTAAAGCCCTTTATGAATGCGTAAGTGCTCAGAGTTTAACAGCATATGTAATTTTTATGTATATATGTATGTACTGGTTATGTAATGTTGTGTACTTAACAGTTCTAACTTATAAACAGTTCTTACTAGACATGTGCAGACAACTTTACAATAAGAGTCACAAATAATGTTATAGCATTATTATAATTAATAATGCGTAAGTGATGCATTCAAAAAGAATAATTTAAATTTAATGGTAAGTTTAATAAGAACTGCGTTAGAACTGCATAAAATGTTTTGTTATATTCAAATATGTTTTACTGTTTTTAAATAAAAATATGATATTGTTCTTACTTAAAATATTATATATTGTTTCAATTAGAAAAACATTTTGTTCTAAATATTTAAATTTAAAAATTAATACTAATTATATAAAAGTTGCTTTAGGGAAGCTTTTGAGTGCATAAACATGCAGGGTAAGAAACTTTCTACATACAGAATTATACCTATATTAATTATTAGCATTGATTTATTATTATTATTATTATTTTTTTATTTGTTTATTTACTTTATTTACTTATTTTTATTGTATTACAAGAGACATTACTGAAGTACTAAGTAATTATTATAAACTAGTTAATACACTCTAAAATAAAAGTTCATCTTTTTATCCTTAGTTGATGATTAATTACAACATTACTGAACTTTTTATTAGATCTGGGCAAAATATCTAATGTCTAAATATTAAATTGCTGTTATTATGTGTGAATTGAGATCCAGGCTAAAAAGACTAGTGTGTCCGCCTTTTCTGGCTGGAGGCTTTAATGGAGCCAGTTAAAATGCCAGACTGCCGGTTAATCATGGTTGTGTTCATGTACCCAGCACATGGTTCATTCCTGATTGGTCTACCATGTTATAAGGATGATAAAATTTCACTACAGTTTTTTTTTTTCCTACTTCAGATTAATTAGGGCAAATTTGTTGACGACTGTAGACTACCATATAAATTGCAGCTCTTGCGATTTGAAAATTGCGTTGTTTCAAATTGTGACTTCTATATGAAGCCGATTAACCTTTCAGCCCTGCTGTTCACGCCTATAACTATAATTACAGTTAAGTGATGATAATTAACTACCGTTAATAGATATACCGTTATTGTAAAGTGATATCAATAACTGCATTGAATTGGTAACTGCAGCTTGCGAGTTCAGGAGACTAGAGTCAGATTTCTGTGTAATTCCATTTGAATACCGTAGCAAAATGAATGTGAAAACTTTTCCCTTCTAGGAGTTAAACATGTAGGAACTGAGGAATAACGGCGTGATGCGGCGTGACGATATGAAGCGTGTATATACGGGGCGTCAGTTGGAGGCCTAAGTGTTCTAAAAGGAGCCGAAAGGAAACGGTAATGAGTGCTGTCTGTCGTGAATGTGCTGCTTCTTCTTTGAGCCCGTCCCATCTCTTCATGATGTGCGAGGGGAAACTTTAAGAGTGATAATGTTCCTTGGAAACTCGCTATGAGAGCATCCTGCAATTATGTCTAAATAGAACCAGCTCTCTAAGCAACGGGAATATTTTCGGCCCCCTCGCTCGGCATCAGATCTGCGCGGAGAGCGAGCCAATGATCTAACGTTCAATTAACGTTAAGCGTTTCCCGTTTCCCTTTCCGACACCTAGCATTATATTTGGTTGGCTGGTGACTGGCAGCTAAAGTGACCCCAAGAAGGACTGATCACCCTGAGGTCTGTTAGCGTTCTTCCATCGACCCTGAGCAAATCTGTCCGAATCAGGTCACCACCACTTATGTCCTTTTAGTCTTTGATTGCGGCAGTTTCGTCAGCGCCCCTCCTCTCATCCTCACCTCACGTTTGTGTGGGCGGCTGGAAAATCACCGACGATGTTGCACTTGTTTCCCCCAATTTATCAGAGCTGAAGGAGACCGCTTTGAAGCCGTCCGGTCGATCCTCAGCGGAGAGAGAGGGGGGGAAATAAAAAAGCTGACTTTTTCATGTCATTAAAGCTTTGTTTGGAGTTCCCATCACTTTGGTTGGGTGGGAAGTAATCACAGCCATTGATGAAGCCCGTGTCTCCTTTGATGATTTGACGAAGTGAGACAAATTGATATCGATATGTTTTGCTACTGTCTGGTCGAGAACAAAAAAGCCCCCCGAAAGAAGCCGAGCACTCTCTAAATGTCACGTCTGGGCTGTACGATATGAGACTCGGCGAAGCGTCCTTTAAGTGTCTCGTGGGGGGATTACACCTTGAAAATCCCCGGCGGACAAAGAGGGCGCTTTTGAAAAGGTTCATCTGTTGCAACCCGAGATTGGTCATGATTTTTTTGGGGGGTGGAGTGGGGGCTGGGGGGTGGCGACGAGGACTGATCCCAGCTGCGGCAGCTTTGGCCTTTGCGGGTCGTTCTTCCTCGTACGAGGACGTGCCGTTGGNAGATTAGGCAGTCGATCTGTGTTCGCTCAACAGTTATCAGTGGCGTGGACGGTTTCCCAGAAATCTTAATTGAAATATGCGAGCGTCTCTTTCCCCCTCTCTCTCTCTGGAGTGTTGTATTTTTTTCAGCGAGAGTGTGTGGTATGTCCCTCGGAGAACCGCTCGGAGAAATTTATGTGGCCCTGGTGAATGAAAATGCTATGCGTGTTACCGCATAAGCTCACGACAGATATAAGAACTCGGGCCCTCCACGTCATATCAGTCTTCACGTTGCATTTCTGGCCGAACTGTAACTGTATGGCCGTGTAATTATCTAAATGAACACGTCATTTTTGACTTCGGTTCCGGATGATAAATAAAAGTGGTGGCAACTGCAGTTCATTTGAGCTCAGGGAGAGATTGCAGTGGG
The DNA here is from genome assembly GCA_034552555.1 of Semaprochilodus insignis. Lineage (NCBI taxonomy): Eukaryota > Metazoa > Chordata > Actinopteri > Characiformes > Prochilodontidae > Semaprochilodus > Semaprochilodus insignis. Next base: position 8,587 of record JAVGWN010001084.1, read on the forward strand.
CTCTATCCCAGCCTGTAGGGGGTGCTCTAAGACTGGGCTATGCCTGCAGAAATGTATATGTAGGCAGGAAGAAAAACATGCAGCTCAGACACATACGTGTTTTGATCTTGCAAATGATGAGCAACCAAAACATATCTTGTGTTGTCGTGCACCTTCTTGGAACTGCTGTTAAAAGAACTTGGTGTAAATGTTTGTTAGTTATCTGGGGTGCTCTACCTCTTTGACTGTATGGTCTTTTTTTTCATCTGGCAGAACTAAATTTATTGTAAAACCTTCATTTGTTTATTATTTATTGCATATTTAGTGTTGTTTATTGTAAACATACTTAAAGTTTTAGTTCATTTAGCGAGTGCATGAGCGCTGCTTGCATTTTCCCGGGTTCATATGGGGTAAAAAGAAAGAAATGCAATGTATACTTGGCAGCGAGCAATGCGCACAAGACACCCAGGCCTACAAGGTATTGGGGTTCCCCAGGGGTACGTAATGGGACCTTTTTGAGTTTCTTCCAGATGTCGTTTTTGAACAGTTATTATGAAGTATCGCTCTAAGGTTTCCACATAATTGACCCAAATGCCAAATTGTGCCAAACTGTAGTCATGGACGTAGAAATTGGGTTCTGAAACTAGGAGACGTTCTAGATTATTGACTGTTCTGCAGGTTATGCGGAGATGATTCATGGCTAACGGTGGACCCGGCTCACCTCTCGCCCTCCTCCAGTACCTACTGATGGCTTTTCCTTTTGTCGGAACTGAAGGAAATATGACATCACGGTGACTATCGCCTGCAGGCCTCTTTCCGTAGAGTGAAATAGAAGCCTTTAAATGTACCGCGGGATGGCAAATGATGAATAGCTACTGGTTAGCTGTGGAATCCGTGGGACCGTACAAGGTTAGCAGGGCCTCTGCACTCTCCGCCTCTGCTCATTCAGCGCGTCAGCCGTTCTTCGGAAAACTGTTTCCTTATTCCTTTCAGCTCAGGTTTCAGCATTCAGCATCCTCACCTTTTTTAATGCCAGCTCTCTGCTTCTGTTTTTGGTCTAAGAAATCTTTTACTCTCTCTCTCTCTCTCTCTCTTTCTCTCTCCTGCACTCGCTCTCGCACTTTCCCTTTTTTTTCCATGCCACCCTCCAATCACTCCTTTGTCTGCCGATCGCTCTCTAACCTCTCTCCTGTCTCTCTCTGTCGTGTTTCTGTCTGATTGAGTGCTCCTGATCTGCCCTAATCATCCAGCTTCATTACGACTGATGGATGCGCTTTCCAGCTTGCCATTCGTCTCCCGCCCCGTGAACGAGGAGAGCACGGAATGCCGAAGGGAGTGGCTAACCACTCGCCGCCCAGTTGTTGCGGCACCTGGGAGGTGATGTGTAGTGTCTTAGTCACACGGATCATCTATCCATCTCTTCTGGTGCAACAAGACAGTTACAAAGGATGTCTCTGGATGGCTCTGGACGAGCGTTCGTTCATTCCTAGCACTGATTCTGTTGTCTCCCTCTCTCTGCTTCAGAGGTGTTCTCTCGGGATGGTCCAGCCAAGTTTTCGCTGTTCCCAAATTAAACTGCCCACGTCCTGCATTTTTTTATGCATGTCACTGTTTTTCTTGAGGTTCATTTTGTAGTGTTTATGTGGTTTTATGTACCAAAAAAGTCATAATTCATTTTCACATGACCATTTTCCAACCACTCTTTCCTCCCAAAAATGTCACTGGCTGTTTTTGTTACAGGGCTTTTACGTCTGTATGTAACCTCATAACCTCATAACCATCATTAGGCTGAGTAGGTAGTTGTATGACATCATAAAAAATGATTATGACCCATTATGCTCATTTTCATTATCCATAATTAGATTTTTCATACTTTCATACTGTATGTATCTATTCACCTTCTGTACAGAGCTCCTGTGTCTATAAGCTGGTGTCGGTTCTGCTGTATCACTTTAAATCCGGTTCTGAAAGTCTGGTAGAAGAAGTTGCTAAACTGAGTCATCTGTCTTTGCAAGCTAGACTGTTTCAAAGTGGTCAGTTTTTACTGTTTTAGCTCTCTGTGCATTGTGTGAGGGCGTGCCAGGCTTGCCGGTAGGCGGGCAATAAGGACCGTGTTACGGAATGATGTCACCGTGTACCTGAGTTAAAGTAGAGATCCCCAGGGTAGAATACTCCTCCAGTGTCAGTAGAAGTTCCTCCCCTTAGACCTCCACTGGAGTAACAGTACTAAAGTATTTCCCTTCAAATGTACTTAAGTATGGAGAGTAACAGGAGCATGATTTATTATGGCTCTAATGTCCTATTATCATTTCTGGAACAAGACTCTTAATCAGCTCAGTGTAGGTGAAGAGACTCTAGTGTCTCTCAGTCCACCAGTCTTTAATAGAAGATCAGTAATTAGTCTGACACTGACGTCTATTACAATCATCATCAGCACAGAACACTGAAGGAGAACAGGTTCCATTAGCTAGAACCAAGCTCTGTCCAACAG
>JAVGWN010001085.1:0-12913 GCA_034552555.1 Semaprochilodus insignis
CATGTCTCCCACAGGTTCAGCTAAAGCTGATGATAGTGAAGAGGAGATCACCACCAAAAAGAAGAAAGGCAAAGGAAAGAAAGGCAAAAAAGTAGGTCTAATAAATCGCACACAGCAATTAAGGGACAGCTTTCCGAATAAACAACATTATTCCATAAACACTGAGCTCAACTAAAGCTCAAACAAATTCAACTGCAACGTTCCCGTCCTCAGGAAGAGCGACCTCCATCTCCAGAGGTGGAGTTTGATGATCTGGAGGAGTTTGTCCTGCAGCCGGCGCCAGAGGGAATGACCGTGAAATGCAAAGTGACCCGAGATAAACGCGGGATGGACAGAGGATTTTACCCCACGTATTACCTCCACCTGGACAACGAGAAAAAGGTCAGAGTTCACTCCACTCAGAGTGTCGGGAACACAAATGGGGAAAGCTGCAGTGAAAATGTCCTGATTAGAGTGATGGGTATAAAAGTGTGATTTTCTTTCTCTCCCTTTCAGGTTTTCCTCCTAGCTGGAAGAAAAAGGAAGAAAAGCACAACCTCAAACTACTTAATCTCTATAGATGCCACGGATTTATCGCGAGGAGGAGACAATTTCATCGGAAAGCTGCGGTATCAGCCGAATCAGCCAATCTGGGAATATAAATATAATGCATACTGTAAATGTGAATATAGCATAATATAAACTCAACGGCCAAAAATGAACCGTACCTAATAGCATGTAACACCTCCACAAGCACCAATAACAGCTGTGACTGGATTGGGCATGGACTGGACGAGTTTCTGGATGTAGGCCACATCAATGTTCAGACACTCTTACATCAAAGAATTGTGCAGTTGGTCCAGATTTGGTGGATGCCTTCCCTGGCACAATTCCAAGGAGAATTCCCTGTAGACTGGGATTTTAGCCACTGCTGGTAGACCCGTATTTCCTTCACACTATGGTCTTTGGCACGCCCAAATGCAGTCACTCCTTTTAGCCAATCATTAACATCTGCTTTGGAGCCATTTTCCACACATGGAACGAGACATTCCCTGCACTGTAGCACCTCTTCCCAATCTATGGATCCCGTCACTCACACCCCGCAGGGATTTATAGACCCATCATACACTTGCAGCACCATCTGCAGGAGCCTAAAGTTACTACCACCTTAAACACACAAGGGGACTCATTTTTGGTCCGGTGAGCTTACACTGCCTGTTAGGAGGTCCGGAACATGTTGCCTTGTTTTGAATGGAGTGATGGAATTGTTCCGTTCGTACGTTTGGAATACAGTTTGTTTAATTGTATTCATTTTGTTTGTGTTGTCTCACTTTGTTTTTCCCTGTAGGTCGAATCTGATGGGCACCAAGTTTACGGTGTTTGATAACGGCCTGAATCCTGACCGCGCACTCAGAGACCTGTCGAACGCCCGTCAGGAACTGGCTGCTATCATCTACGTGAGTACGCTCTGATCGGCTTTTGTTTTGTATTCAGCTCAGAGGAGAACTGCAGGAGGTAACCAGGACTGGGTGTGCTTATTTGCAGGAGACGAATGTGTTGGGGTTTAAGGGGCCAAGGAAAATGACCGTGATAATCCCGGGAATGGACGACGACAACGAGCGTGTTCCGATTCGTGCTCAAAGTGTGAGCTATACAATAATATTTATTGTTGTCACAACATATGTACACATACAGCTCACTTTCACACTGTTCTTCAATGGTCAGGACCCCCACAGGACCACCACAGAGTGTACTAAGACATGTTATATGATAAGTAGTATATGGTGATGATCAGCCATAACATTAACACCACCTCGTTGTATCTACACTCACTGTCCATTCTATCAGCTCCACTGACCATATAGGACACTCTGTAGTTGTACAGTTCCAGACTGTAGTCCATCTGTTTCTCTGTATACTGTATTACCCTGTTCTTCAATGGTCAGGACCCCCACAGGACCACCACAGAGCAGGTATTATGTGGGTGGTGGATCATTCTCAGCACTGCAGTGACACTGACGTGGTGGTGGTGTGTTAGTGTGTGTTGTGCTGGTGTGAGTGGATCAGACACAGCAGTGCTGCTGGAGTGTTTAAACACTGTGTCCACTCACTGTCCACTCTATTAGACACTCCTACCTTGCTGGTCCACCTTGTAGATGTACAGTCAGAGACGATAGCTCATCTGCTGCTGCACAGTGCAGTGTTGGTCATCCTCTAGTCCTTCATCGGTGGTCACAGGACACTGCCCACAGGACACTGCCCACAGGACGCTGCCCACAGGCTGCTGCCCACAGGACGCTGCCCACAGGATGCTGCCCACAGGACACTGTAGGCGGATGAGTCTCAGTCCAGCTGTGACACTAAATAATGAAACCTGGACAAACACGTGGAGACACAAAATGAGTGTAGCAAAGCTGCAGTGAATAAAAAACTGCATAAAAACCCAGTGGATTCAGAACATACAGCATTCCAGACTTAAACTAAACCCTGCAGAGCACAGGAGTTAAACTCCACAGAATTCAGAACTTCAACTCTATAGAATCCAGGACTTGAACTCCACAGAATCCAGGACTTCAACTTCACAGAAATCAGGACTTAAACTCTACAGAATCCCGGACTTGAACTCCACAGAATCCAGGACTTAAACTCCACAGAATCCAGGACTTAAACTCCACAGANAACTCCACAGAATCCAGGACTTAAACTCCACAGAATCCAGGACTTAAACTCCACAGAATCCAGGACTTGAACTCCACAGAATCCAGTACTTAAACGCCACAGAACCCAAGACTTAAACTCTGCAGAATCCAGGATTTAAACTCTACGGAATCCAGGATTTAAACTCTGCAGAATCCAGGATTTAAACTCTACAGAATCCAGGACTTAAACTCTGCAGAACCCAGGATTTAAACTCTACAGAATCCAGGACTTAAACTCTACAGAATTAAACCCGACTGTTTTAATAAAGGTTGATTTCTGACTTGTTTCCTGCAGGACACTGATGGCTTACTGATGCGATATCAGAACAGACAGATGGATAACCTGATTGAGCTCCATAACAAAACTCCAGTCTGGAATGATGACACGGCTTCATACGTCCTAAACTTCTCCGGGCGGGTGACTCAGGCGTCCATAAAGAACTTCCAGATTGTTCACAGCAAAGACAGTAAATATCCTGTTTTAAGTCATAAACTGAGATAAAAACAACCTCGATTTTCTTACTGAACTGTTCAGTGGTGTTGTTTATTGTCTGTGTTGTTTGTGTGGTTGTTCATTGTTGTCTGTTTTTTTCTGTGTTGTTTATTGTCTGTGTTGTTTTGTTGTTGTTTATTGTTGTCTGTTTTTTTGTGTTGTTTAATGTCTGCGTTGTTTGTGTTGTTGTTTATTATCGTCTGTGTTGCTGTTTGTTGTCAGTGCTGTTTATTTTCAGTGTTGTTTTTGTTTACAGACAGTTATATTCTGATGCAGTTTGGTCGTGTGTCAGACGACACCTTCACTCTGGACTATAAGTATCCGCTGTGTGCCGTCCAGGCCTTTGCTATTGCCCTGTCCAGCTTTGATGGAAAACTGGCCTGTGAATGAAACCAGAAAACAAAAGAACAACAAAGAGAAGAAAACAAAGATGAAACAGGAGATGAAAACACCACGGCCTCTGCGTTGAGGGTCTACAACAGCAGCGGCTCGCCAGGCTTTCCCCAGATTCCTGCGTTGTTTCAATTGGTTGTGTTTCATTAGTGCCTGATTCTGAACTGAGCTTCTTGAGGACTCTGTGTACATGTGTGAGTGTGTGTGTGTATGTGTGTGTATATATATATTTTGTTCATTAACATTGTGTTGTTATAGTCCACTGTAGATGCTCAACTAACAATCAAATAAATGTCTATTAAATGCAACTGAGATTAATATGTTCTGGATTCTGTTAAACCCAACCCTCAAATTTAACCCTGAACCTTCCTCACCTTAATGCAATTCACAATCATCTATCAGCTGAAAGCCGGTTAATTACACTACGTTACACATGTTTATTTTGCTTTTGTGTTCAGGACAATGATATTCTGAAAGGTTCTCTATTCTCCAGAGCATCTGTGATACATTCAAGTACTTCAAGTAGCTTCTGGAACTGTGAGAACTCTCCAGAAGTTTATAGAAAAGTCCAGAACGTTCTAGAACCTTGCAGAATTGTTTCGAACTTTCTAGAACTGTCTGGGACTGTCCAGGAGTCTACATAGCAGTGTAAATACAGGTGTGTTGAAACAGCCATTCCCGTTGATGTTCCAGCTGAGTCAGTGGACAGTAAATACAGAGCTACAGGTCATTTAGAGGGCATCAAGAGGCTGCAACATCCGGCCGAAGCATTCTGAGCCGTCTGGGGACCAATTTATCAAGACCAGAGAGGAACAGTTCTCCGTCAAAGCATCTGCTAAGATGTGTGAGACCTACAAATCATACTTCGGCAGGCCTGTCGGGGGTCAAGACAAACTGTGGGCTTCTCATTTCACGTGCGAGCACTACAGGAGAACTGGCGGTAAGGTGGATTGCTGCTTGTTTAGATGTTAAAATGTAGTGAAGGGTCAATTTTTAAGTTTAATAGTGACATTATTAAGAAATAACACTACAGTATATAATTTATGTACTGTTTTAATATCTTATCCATTACTAAGTAACATGTGAAATGAATAGATAATTTTTGTGTTTGTAAACAGAGAGCTTAACAGAGCTTAATTAGTGTCAAAAAGTTAGCATAGCGGTGCCAGGTGTAGGAATACGGATCATCCTGTCACGTGGAGACAGGACGAGGAGGCAGGATATAGGCGCAAGGATTTAATGAAGAGCAAAAAAGACAACAAAACCAAAGAAAAAACTAGCAAACTGAGAAATACTGAACAGGATTACAAAAACAACCAACAAGGAGAGAAAAACGACCGACATGGAGAACAAATGACTAGCAGGGAGACAAACAACCAACAGGGAGACAAAACACCAAGCAAGAACACAGGGGACTACAGGGAGTATAAGAGAACAAAGACTAACAAGGAACACCTGGGAAGGGGCGGAGCTACAAACTAAGGACAGGTGAGGGGACTGACAAGGGGGCGGAGACGGGACGAGCCAAAAACCAAAACAAACAGAAACACATGGAAAAAGGCACATGGAAGTGACAAGACAAACAGAAAACCAGAGAAAACAGAGAAAAACAGGGGCTAGACTAGACAGGATGTGACACTTCCATGAAGTGGTGTTACCTCAGGAGACGGCTTGGGAATGCCCACACCTGTATAAGTTGTGAGATGTTAGCTTGTGACTGAGGTTGAACACTGGCCAGCGTACTCATGGCGAGGAGATGTGAATTATCAGAGTTCAAAAAGACATGATAAGGGAATACTTCGACTGGGCACATGTTGGGCGAATGTGCGGACCACACCATTCGTGAGTGCCCTCCAAGTCCATACTTCTCCTCTGTGCTGGAAGAGAACCCAGAAAACAGGAGGAGCTTAAGTGTCTCTGACCAGAGCACAAATACAACTTTTAACAGACTGTCTATCTGAAAGGCTGTGGAGTGTTTGAACCTCATCAGCAGCGAAAGGTCAGGTTGAAGATTTGCTGTCCTCTGGTGGCCAGTGTACAGAAATACTGACTCTTGTGGCCAGTGTAAAATCCTGCTGTCCGAAGCCGTTGAGTTGAATGGCTCGTTTCTGATGCCCTACTGACCAGTTTAAAACTGAGCTAAACAAATGTCATCACCATGACAATACAGTAGAAACTGGAAGGCTTCTCTGAACTGGTGAGCTTTTCTGGCATCCAGTCCAAGCACTCAGTTGGTAATTGTTATAGATGTTAGCTGACACGTAATGTTGATTGAGGTGAGTTGACTGGTTAACACTGGTTAGGGTTAATGGAAAAGTATCATCAGTTGGGGTCAGATAAATGGCCATGTTGACAGGGGTCAACTGAGCTCTGATAGTAACACCGACAGGGGTCAGTTGAGCTGTGATAGTGTTATACTTACACTGGTAAGGGTCAGTTGAGCGGTGATAGTGTTATACTTACACTGGCAGGGGTCAAATTTGAATATCAAATTTGGTCACAAGTAGTAAGTAGGGAAGAGTGACATCAGCCAGAGCTCAATAGTAACAATAGTTGAGACCAGCAGAAAGGTAACACCGGTAGGAGTCAGTTCAGTGGTAATGTTGGTTGTAGTTTATGTGAGTGGTGGAGTAGTTATTTAAAATACTATTCATTTATTAAGTATGTTAAATTGTTCACTAATGTTCTACACAGAAGCTACAGGGGTTGGACAATGAAACTGAAACACCTGTCATTTTAGTGTGGGAGGTTTCATGGCTAAATTGGACCAGCCTGGTGGCCAATCTTCATTAATTGCACATTGCACCAGTAAGAGCAGAGTGTGAAGGTTCAATTAGCAGGTAAGAGCACAGTTTTACAGTTTTGCTCAAAATATTGCAATGCACACAACATTATGGGGGACATACCAGAGTTCAAAAGAGGACAAATTGTTGGTGCACGTCTTGCTGGCGCATCTGTGACCAAGACAGCAAGTCTTTGTGATGTATCAAGAGCCACGGTATCCAGGGTAATGTCAGCATACCACCAAGAAGGACGAACCACATCCAACAGGATTAACTGTGGACGCAAGAGGAAGCTGTCTGAAAGGAATGTTCGGGTGCTAGCGCGGATTGTATCCAAAAAAGGACTTGTATATGTCATTCCCAAGACGAACTGACTCTGTATTGGCCGCAAAAGGAGGAGGAGGCCCTACACCATACTAATAAATGATTGTGGTCTAAAACCAGGTGTTTCAGTTTCATTGTCCAACCCCTGTATGTGAGTTTGTTTGGGGTGAAAAATGGTGATTTGGTCCTAGACTGAAACGAGCTGTTTTCCCTTTTTTGGTGAGCTCATGAATAATCTGGTTTACAACCAGACGCTGCCCACAATAATCACACAGATGCAACATGTGGAAATAGACTTAATAAAATGAGCCTCCCTGTAAATAAGCTCTGCCCTCATGCCATTTAGTTAGCTTTGCTAGTTAGCTTGCTAGTAGCTAATGGTACCTATACTAGCTACTGGCTTTCCATCTGGACGTCAACACACAGTAGATTAAAGCTGTTCCTCACTATGGAACTCTCAGTCTAAGATGATCTACTTCAACCGACAAACACGGATACAATCACACAGCATGGCTGCTACTTACAGGCTGCTGTTGGGGTTGTGATGCTAATAAAGGTGGAGCTGCTCCTCTCTTCAGTCTCTGAGGAGGGTCCGGAGTGAAACGTGGAGACTGCAGGGTTAAGGTTGTCTGGGATCCTGTTAAAGAAGTGGGAACTGCTGTTTCCATTCTCCAGCTTATTTAATGAATTGTCCGTTCCACCTTAAATGGTGCTGCAGTAACATTCCAGCATCTGTACAAGCTGTAGCATTTAAGGCGGAACGGAACGTTGTATTAAGAAGCTGGTGAATAGGAAGCAATTTCAGCCTGGTTTAAAGATGAACATCAACCATGAACCACCAGTACCAACATTCCCAAACTACAGCCTGGAATGCTAGATTTCTCCACATGGTCCACCATTTTGGTTGTTGTAGCTCCGTTGTGGTTGTTCGTAAATGTTGGGGGCTGTAAATATTAATGAGTCTGTTCCATAACAGTTTAGGATTTTGGATTTGGCCCGTTTTACCGTACCTATTTTGAAAATGCAGGATTTGTATCTGAAGGAGGAACAACAGTGTTTGAGGTTCACGGTATGTGGGTTCTATGTACTGAACTCTCCTTATGACACCATCATGAGGTAGATACAGTTTTCCATTCAGTGGCAGTTTTTAAGTGCTAATTTAGTGGAACAAAACACACTTTCTCTTCTCTTACTCCAAATGTAGTCAATCAGCCAAAATATATTTGGTGTCTGAAGTTTGTTTCTTTGGTTTTGCATTGGAGCTACAGGCTAACATAGCTAAGAAATAATGGAAGGTTACACCCCACCAATTAGCATGATGCTAACACTCATAACAAATCACATGTATATATGAAATGTTATATATTATCACTGTCAAATGAAAAACATTTATCTCAATTTTTTTGTCGATTTTTACTCTTATGCATCATTTGAACACAGCAGCTGCTGTTTACACTGTGTGAAAATATCATGGTGCATGGACCAAAAGAAATGGCCCAAAATTGCATGCAAACACGTCAGGCTTCATTGATTTAATCCATAAGGATTAAATTAGGGTTTTGCCCTCTCCCGTAAAGTTGCCATTTTGGAGATACTTGTTTTCCTCAGATAGGGATGATATAAATGTTCAATACGATGTACAAACGATTGTTGAAATTACAGTAAAGAGCATTAAATTGTTTGTTTGTTTATTTTTGCAAATATTTAATGTCTAATCTCTATTTCACCTCTATAGTTCCTGAAGTTACAGGTGCAAAGGGCTTTGCAAAGACAAGAAACAGCACGTCAATTTGAGAAACTGCTACAGTAAACAGGATCTTAACGCTGCAAGTTTGCGTGTTCAGGGTTTATCTGGAGTCGGGGTCGAGGTTCATCTGATTTCCGATGGTAAAAACCACAATGTGTTTCACATACAGGAACCGTTTCTGCACTTTCAACCTTTTATCTTAACTTTCTGAGCTCTACAGAGGAGATGTGGTAAGAGTTCGGGTTACTGACTGCTTTAAGATTCCCTGTAGCTTTACTCTGAGACACTTAGTTCATTACAGGTTATGTATTTGGATGTTATATACTGAATGATGTGAATAAATATTTGTGGTAGTCTAGATATGTGTGTATGAGGGTGTGTATAATCATTTTGGCTTATGTCAACATTAATGTCAATCTCATTAATGTCAAAATTGGTTTATGAGAGTCATTATTATTTTTTCAAACCTACAGAGGATTGTGGCTATTCTGGAGGAGAAGGTTGTTTATGGCTATATTGGAAATGGCACACTACTATACCACACACTGTTTACTACAGTAGTATGTACCTCATACTGTATAAACCCCCTGTGTGTGGTATACAGTACAGTAACACGTTCTGACCTACAGTGTAGTATACTAATACAGTCACATGACCAGTTACCTCACATTTACCTCAGAGCTGTTATTACTGTATCCACTGTTTAGAGCTAGCTGCTGCTAACGCTGCTCAGTTCACCTGAAATACGTTTAGCCTAGCTGTTAGCTACCCTCGGCTATTTCACTCTAAAACTGATCCTCTAAAGCGAGTTCATCTTTTATTAATCTTCAGACCTGTATATTTTAACTTTCTGAGGCTCATTCTGATGAACACACACCCCACTACAATCACTACACCACATTTATACTCGGAGGTGGCTGCGTTTTGCTCCCCAGTGTTACCCGCCGCCATTTTCTCGGTCTGAAGCAGGCTGAAAGCTGGTGAGGCCGCGGTGCATGATGGGATGCAGTACACCATGAAGATAGCTCCACCTGTATACTAGAACCTCTTAACTGGAGTAGAACACCATGCGGGGATCTCCAGTGAACCACAGATCTTCAGTTTGGTCACATACTATATACTACTCACTACTTTTAGGCAGATTTAGTATGTGAGTAGTATATAGTATACCATTTCGAACACAGCCCACGTTTTACAAACAGAACTTCCCATGATGCATCAGGGCGTGGAGCTGCTGGTGTTTCTGTTATGCTGTTGTGATGTTTCTGTGGCAAATTGATGATGAAGTTGATGATGACGATGATGATGTTGATGATGACGATGATGATGTTGATGATGACGATGATGGCGTTGATGATGACGATGATGGCGTTGATGATGACGATGATGATGTTGATGATGACGATGATGATGTTGATGATGATGATGGCGTTGATGATGACGATAATGAAGTTGATGATGACGATGATGATGTTGATGATGACACTGCTTGGTTATGGAGCTGAATCAGGAGGATTTCAGGATTTCGCGTTCAGTAAAATCTGAATTTTAATTGTTTCATTTGTTTATGTCATCATTTATGTGTTTGTTGTGTTTTTAATCAGAACATTTCTGTTTCCCTTTGAGGCAAAAATAATCAGCTGAATGATGTTCAGTGAGAGGCTCTGTGGATCAGTGGCTCCTCCCCCCATGTGTGTGTGTATAGGGGGGGTCTTTTTCACTTGCTGTGGTTTTCTGGTCCTGCTGGTCTCTCCCGTGTCCACTCTGTTCCAGCTTCTGCTGATCTGACTTCTCTGTCTCCATGGACCCTGAGTTTCCTTCCAAACTGCGTGTCTTCTCCCTGAACTGTTGGTGAGTTCATGCCCACACTCAGGAGTGCAGCAGTACTGTGGTTTATCCAGTGTACATTACAGCATTTATACAGTGTAGTATTTATACAGTGTACAGTGTGGGTTATACAGTGAAATGTACAGTACATAGTGCAGTGTTATTGTTGCAGTGCATAGTAAAGTGTGGTTTATTTACTGTACGGTACAGTGTTATATACAGTGTGACATTGTATAGTGTAGGGTGCAGTGTTATTTATACAGTGTACAGTACAGTGTGGTGTTATTGATACAGTGTACAGTATAGTGTGGTTTATACAGTGTAATGTTGTTTGTACAGTACAGTGCAGTGTTACTGATACAGTGTACAGTATAGTGTGGTTTATACAGTGTAATGTTTCTACAGTGTACAGTGTAGTGTTATTGTTACAGTATACAGTGTAGTGTTATTGTTACAGTGTACAGTACAGTGTGGTTTAAACAGTTTAATGTTGTTTGTACAGTGAACAGTGCAGTGATATTTACACAATGTGTTTCTGTACATTGTACTGTACAGTATTTTTACAGTGTACAGTACAGTGTTGTTTGTACAGTGTAATGTTTTTGCCCCTTATAAAGTACAGTATTATTTATAAAGTGGATTTATACTGTGTCTAATGTAGTGCTATGTATACAGTACAGTGTTGTTTATACAGTGCAATGTTTCTTGTACAGTGTACAGTGCAGTGTTATTGATACAATGTACAGTACAGTGTTGTTCATACAGTGTAATATTGTACAGTGCAGTGATATTTTCACAGTGTACAGTGCAGTGTTATTTTACAGTGTACAAGACGGTGTTGTTTATAGTGTTAGCTTATTGTTACAGTATACAGTGAAGGGTGGTGTATTTTGTGTAGCGTTGTCTTTACAGTGCATAGTGCAGTGTAATATACAGCGGAATTGTTTTATGCCGTGGATGGTGCAGTGTTGTTTATACAGCAGTGTTTTTTATACAGGTCATAATGCAGTGTTGTTTATACAGTGTAGTGTTGGTTATACATTGAGAAATAAAGTGTTGTTGTTACAGTGTACAGTGCAGGTTTGTTTTTACTGTGTAGCATTGTCTTTACAGTGCATAGTGCAGTGTTATATACAGTGTAGTGTTGTTGATACAGTGTTGTTTACACATTGTAGTGTTGTTTATACATACTGTGTTTTTTTTATGCAGTGCATGGTGCAGTGTTGCTTATACCGTGCATGGTGCAGTGTGGTTTACACAGTGTAGTGTGGTTTACAGAGTCTTGTTTATTTGATATTGTGTACAGTGTACTTTGGTTTATACTGTGTACAGTATGGTGTTGTTTACTGTTCTAAGGCTTCAATCACATAGAAGGCATTTATATTACAAATCATAAATAAGAATAAATATAATAATAGTTTAAATAAATGGAGATCATTACTTAATATTTATGATCATATAAACGATTGTTGATGATAATTATTGGTTCTTATTCAGAGTGTTAGTTTTGTTTGTTTGTTTTAGTTTTGCTGGTTTAGGAATCAGTCAGAGATTTGAACGATGAGCTCAAAGAGTGTGTGTGTGTGTGTGTGTGTGTGTGTGTGTGTGTGTGTGCGTGTGTGTGTGTGTGTGTGTGTGTAGTTAGTCACATGCTCTGAAGCCCCCCCCCTTGCTTGTGCTGATGCAGCACTGAGAGAGTTTCTGGAATTCTTTATGAAAATTCCGGAATTCTGTCTGAAAAGAGACCTCTCTCACACACACACACACACACACATACCCATACACATTCATACACACACTCATACACACACACACTCTCTCATACACACACACATTACTAGTATTACTGCACCAAATTAACACTACATCTACCACTAAACCTAATCCCAACCTTATACTTGTGAGCTCCTCACAAATATACCACTAGAATACACACATGCACACACACACACACACACTACTACTACTACTACTACTACTACTACCACTTATAGAACATTTTGACCTCTAGCAGTTGTATAACCTGATAAACACATACACAACCCTAATCTTAACACAAACAGACACAACACATTTACACACTGTGTGTGTGTGTATACATATACTGTATAAGTGTATACATATAAGTGTGTGTGTATGAATGTGTGTGGGTGTGTATGTGTGTGTGTGTGTGTGTGTGTGTGTGTGTATGAGTGTGTGTATGTTTATGTGTTTTTATGTGTGTGTGGTGTGAACTTCCAGTCAGTTTATAATGAACACTGAGGATTATGTTAAGGGCCAGTTTAGGGTTAAGATAGGGTTATGTTAGTTGTAGTCGTAGAGGTTTCAATAAATATACACATAATCTGGATGCCAGGTCCACCACTTTTACCCTTCTGGCTTTTAGCTCTGTAATAGGCGGATTTGAGAACTTCCATCTGTGTTTAATGTGCTTTATAGTTGGTGTAAAGTCCAAACTGTCCTTCGACTGTTCAGTTTCTGACAGACCAGTTTCTGGCTCCCATCAAGCTTGAACATTACAATCGTCTGTTGTGATGCAAATGCACATGCGCAGAGCATAATTTAGTAATATAATTAGGCCTTTAATCTTCCCTTCACTTCAAAACCTCCCTAGACCTCTAATCTGCCCTATACCTCTATACCTCCTTAGACCTCTAATCTACCCTAC
>JAVGWN010001086.1:0-12912 GCA_034552555.1 Semaprochilodus insignis
GATATAATTACTCACAGACTGCTCCAAAATAATACACCACCCCCAACCCCACCCAGCCTTCTACTGACCACCACACCACCCACACACCACACACACACTAACACTGCAGACTGACCTCGGCTTCGCTCAGTACACACCTTTCCACGGCCCACATGCCCCGCCCAGAGGCCGGCTTCATCTAATTACATACGTACAGCTGTTATCCTCATGTTCCCTTGGACATTTAAGGTGGAGCGGATAATTCCAATAAGGGCCCAGCACCCAGGTCTGAGGTGAGAGTGTGTGATGAATTGCAGTTTGACGCTCCTTGGTGGGCTAGAACCCTCCATCGCTTGTTAGCTACGTTAGCCTCAAGTGCTACAACTAAAGCTAAACTTCAGACAGCAGACCCGTCTCAGCTGATCCACACGCTTGTGGTGGTGGTGCTGGTGGGTTGGGGGAAGCATGGCTTTAAGGCGGACTGTGACTCAGTGCGGGGTGAGCAGAGTGAACGGTCAGCTGATCCAAACAGGGTGTACTGAGTCACTCCGCGCAACAATGAGGCTGTTTAACAGGCAGACAGTCTACTCGGACTCATTCACCACACGGTCACAGCACACTCAGCACACATACCTGACCAACCTCTCCCAGAGCGGGCCGGATCAGTACCGGAGCACGGTACCAGCAGAGAATGAACTGAGGGGTGTCTAAGGGGGACCTGGACCACCCATTAGAGTGAAGGACCACCGTCTGTTTCCACGTTACACAGGAAACTCACCCCCAAACTCACTCACACTCAAAAAGACTGTTCTTCAAGGGTTCTGTGCAGAACCATTAGCAAGCTTCAGTGGTTCTGTGCATGGTTAAATGGTTCTTCTGATGGAGAACGTGCTTTATGTGGTTCTCTATAGCACAAGAACGGCAGGACATTATTTTGGTCCTACATAGAACCATTTTCTTTTTCAGGTTCTGTGCTTCTATACGGAGAACCTCTTACCCAGAAAGCGGTCCACATGTTCAAGAACCACTTTAAAAAGGCAAAAATCTTTTAAAATTCTTTTTAACTTAAAATTTTTACTTACTTAAAATAATAATTTCTACTTTGTTAAAAATAGACAGAAATGTAACGTATTTTATTTTACTATGTTTATAATAATAAAAATATATAATTATTAATAATTTAGTAAATATCAGACTCTCCATCAGTCTGATCTCTCAGAAATGGTTCTGTGGTTCTGTAAAGAACCGGGTTTTTAAAGTGTGTACATGTATAATTGACTATTTGGTTCCAAAAAATCCTAAAACTGATTCCATAATCCCCAACTGTTCCGGAACCGACTCATTAATATTTACATACGACCACAACCGAGCCTCAGAACCAACATGGTGGACTACGTGGAGAAGTCCAGCGTTCCAGGCTGGGAAGGGATGTCGGCCCTCCCCGTTCCCTTCCCATGGAACCCAACTGTCAGCGGTACACGGTTGGCACCAGGCTGGAGTTCCTTCTGTTCACCAGCGTCCTAATCCGGTGTTCCCGTGTGTTACAGGTGTCTAATCCCAGGTGAGGTTCTAATAACAGCCTTACCTGTGGTTCCACCACTGGGCCTCTCGTGACTGACAGCTCTGTGAGTGAGGGTGATTGAGTACCTTGGTCTTCCCGAGCTGCCACTCCTTCCTGCTGCTGTCGTACATGGTGAGCAGCTCACAGCACCTCCTGCGCTCCTCCTCCTCAGCCCGTCTCCTGTCCTTCAGCAGCACACAGTACCTGCACAACAGCGTTTGGATTAGTCTCTCCGAGTCACACAGGACCCAGCGGAGTCCAGCAGAGCAGCACCGCCACTGCCAGAGGGACCACAGTCAGAGTCGCTCCCCTCACACAGCTGGACAACATCAGGCTGTGCTCAGCGTATTCAGCCTCAGTGGAACCTCGGCTCCACATCTGGCCATGGAGGCGCTCCGATCTGAGCTCTGATCTGAGATCTGTGCGTGTCTGAGAGAGAGCTGGGTGCTGGGGAGATGGTGGAGGAGATATCTGACCTGCTGGAGAGACAGAGTGCTCGCTGGAGTCTCCTGTGAACCGCTCAGACACGCTCCTCTCGTATATCAGACCTGCTTTAGAGGAGGGCGTCTCCTCCGGTCAGCTGCTGGGGCTCCGTCTCCTCTCGTTCTCCTGATCTTAAAGCTCTCTCTCGTTCCCTGCACGCTCCTCTCCTACTGCAGTAACGTCTGTCTGATCGTGTGGTGTACATACACAGCGTTCTGACTAGGGATGCACCGATCCAGCTTTTCCAGTTCCGATACCAGCACCGATACATAAACTCTGCACGCCTGTCGGTACCCGATATGGATCCGATCCCATTTCTGAATGAGTAAACCGTATACTTCACCGTGTTGGAGCGACGTACGGCACCAGGACTGACAAACACTACTTTACTGAGCTCACTCGTACAGCTCACTCTCGGGCTCGCTCCATGTTGTAGTTCCTGTTCATAAGTCCAGTCTACCGTAAGGTCTCGGGTTTCTGCAGAACCACCTCCGGCCACTCGGGGGAGACAATGGGTGACCAATGAGCAATCAAGCGGCAAATGCCAACACCTGCCGCTCACGCTACGTAAGCCTGAGAGTGCCGGCCACGTGCACATGTCTCTCGTGACTAGCCGAATATATAAATAATACATATTTTCGGGTCGGGCTTTAGGAGGGTTTCATTGTGAGGCTCCGTTTCGTTTCGTTTCGTTTCGTTGGAGGAAATCGTTTTGTTTCGCTCACAGCCACCGCGGTTCCAGGCAGTTCATCTACAGGCACTCCGCAAACATGCTACTGACGGCTTAGCACACATCGCAAATTAATTACAGTGGGGACCGGCCTAATTATCCGATACCCGATCCGGCTAATTTAATTAATATCAGAACCGATAACCGATCCTAATATCGGATCGGTGCATCCCTAGTTCTGACTGAACTGCTGGCTGCTGAATTAGGAGGTGGGGGCGTGTCTGTTATTGATGTCAGAGGGGCAGATAAACCTCTCAGCACGCACAGTGAGATCCAGTACCAGCAGCTGGAGTTCTACTGGACCTTCCCTGTGTCACGCTGCGTTTGGGTGCTCATAGGAAGGCTGCACATACCAGGGGGTTAAACACGAGTGTGGGTGCTCGTTCGTGGATACGCGGAGGTCCAGAGGGACCGTCCCGCTGTTTAGTCACCACGTTAAGGAGAACACAGACCTAACAGGAGCATATCAGTTCTGATTAGTCCACACTCTCCGCAGGTTACGTGTTTTACACTGGGGTTAAAGGTCACGTTATACATCACATCACCAGAACCCCGAGTCTCTCTGTTCGGCTGGAGGGACTTTAAGAGCTTGATGAGAGTATTTAAGGTGGACCGTCATTATTACGTATATCTGTACAGTTAAATATCTCTACACCTCGTCGGTGCCGGGTTCCACTAGGAGTCAGGCAGTGATGTGTAAAGAGAGACCGGCACTGATGTGATCCTCTCGTACAGTACTCGTTATAAGACCACCGGACAGTAAACGAGCCCCCCGTGACTGACCCGCCCCTAACAGTGTGTAACACCTCCACCAGCACCAATAACAGCTGGACTGGATTGGACATGTACTGGACAAGTTTCTGAATGTAGCCACATCAATGTTCAGACTCTCTTACACCAAAGAATTGGTCAGTTGGTCCAGATTTGGTGGATGCCTTCCCTGGCACAATTCCGAGGAGAATTCCCTGTAGACTGGGATTTTAGCCACTGCTGGTAGACCCGTATGACCGTACGCTTCCATACACCTGCAGATTCAGCTACTTCCTTCACACTATGGTCTTTGACACGCCCAAATGCAGTCACTCCTTTTAGCCCATCATTAACATCTGCTCTGGAGCCATTTTCCACACATGGAACGAGACATTCCCTGTACTGTACCACCTCTTCCCAATCTATGGATCCCGTCACTCACACCCCGCAGGGATTTATAGACCCATCGTCCTCGTAAGCACCATCTGCAGGAGCATGAAGGTACTACCACCTTAAACACACAGGGGACTCGTTTTTTTGTCCGGTGATCTTATTATATAATAATATACGCCCTCAAAGAAACGTGGTTCTCCAAGGGTTCCTCGGTAAAGAAAGGGTTCTATATGGAACCAAAACCGGTTCTTGTATCAGTATGATGTCAGGCCTGTAAAAATATATAGTAAAAATTATGTATGATCATTTTACAGCATCTACTGCACATTTCCGTCAAACTGAAGAAGCATTTCAGGGTTCTATATAGAACCTTTGGAGAACCATGTTAATAAAGCCGGATCAGTGGGAATGTGGACCGTAGCTGACAGGCTGTGAGATTTAGAGTCAGGTGAGGTGTTTTGTGTTTTGACTCACCGCTTCAGGAAGTCAGTGAAGTTTCTCCGGACGGGGAATCCAGCCCGGCGGATCTTCACCGTCTCCAACATCCCGGAATACCGTAGCTGGTTCAGAACCACTTCTGGATCAAACTTATCTGCATGCTGGAGCACAACATGGAGAAATGCGGAACATTAACTTCCCATAAACAACACCAACAAACCGACATCTCTCCCAATACTGAGCTCTGATCCCACACTGGATCCCAGATCTGGATCTCCAGGTGTGTTCCTCAGAGGGTTCTGATGGTTCTCCACGGTGTTACACGGTAAATGCAGCCTCAGTATTTATATACAGTCCAGCACTACACAACACAACAATCGGCCACAGGCGCTCATCATAGCCAACACCTCCAAACACTGTATTAACACCCAACATACCACACACACAGTGACAAATCAGAACATTTAAATCCTAACTGGACCCTACAGGAAGCATGGTGCAGTCCGATGAGTCACGGTGCCAGGTGTTTGGGGCTGATGGTGGGGTTCGTGTGTGGTACAGACCCCATGAAGCCATGGACCCCAGTACTCAACAAGGCACTGTGCAGACTTGTGGTGGTTCCATACTGGTGTGGGGTGTGTTCTCCTGGCATGGGTTGGGTCCACTGGTCCACCTAAACACCTTATTCACCGGTGCCGCTACGTTTAAATGCTTGGTGCTCCTGTGACTTTCAGCATGTCAGTGAGGAGTGGAGGAGGTGAGGGAGTAAACCTGGAGCGTTGGAGATTCCTGAGATAAACTCCAGCTGGCTGGCGCTCTGCAGATAACAGCAGTGATCGGATCGCAGCGAGCGCCGGAATTCCATCAGAGCCCAGCACATTCCCGACACAGGCATAGCTGCTCTGGTCTTTTAACCCTTCAGTGGCCATGAACCCAGCCTCTGATCGGTACGCTAACAAGCTCTTCCGAGCACTCGACTCTTCCCAACTGCACGATCCAGTAAAGGAGTGATTATTCCCGTCTGATCGGATCACTGCAGCGTCTGATCGGATCACTGCAGCGTCTGATCGGATCACTGCAGCCTCTGATCGGATCACTGCAGGGGGGTGTTCACTGCAAATCCAAACGCATGTGCTTGAGGTGCATTAGGTCAGTATGGGTGATGTGATTAGAGGAGCTCATGCGGTAGGAGACGCCCGGCACGGAGCGTGTATACGGGCTGCTCTCCGCTGGGAAAGGCCACCGGCTCCCAGAGACGTGCCGTATGTGTTGTTTGTGAGGTTCCTGCGTATCGCTACATTCCTCTGGCGCTGGTCAGCCGCGTGACGCTGCGCTGGCCACTGCGAGAGCGGGCAGCAGTGACCTTTGACCCCTGCGCTGGGCTGGTGGGTTTGGAATGCGCCGACCGAGGAGCCAGATCCACACAATGAAAGTCCACTGTCAGAGCTGAGGAACATTCCAGAACGTCCAGCACACTGCTGCACTGTTCACATCACCAACACACGCCAACACGGCCGCACGCTCAGAGCCCTCACTGTGAGGAGGGAAAGGCCACGGAGCATTCAGGCCTCCGGACACAGCGAGCGCGCCGGGGAACACAGCCCGCAGTGTTAGAGCGCTGGGTACATTAAACATCCCACCGGCCGGTCAGCGAGCCCGTCATCACAGCCGTCCGATCATACC
The DNA here is from genome assembly GCA_034552555.1 of Semaprochilodus insignis. Lineage (NCBI taxonomy): Eukaryota > Metazoa > Chordata > Actinopteri > Characiformes > Prochilodontidae > Semaprochilodus > Semaprochilodus insignis. Next base: position 6,018 of record JAVGWN010001086.1, read on the forward strand.
TGTCCGGCCTCCCTCTCTGGGTGGGGGGGTAGGGTGGTCCTTCCTCCCCCCAGACAGTTAGCCTTCTCCTGCAAGCGTGTTAGCGGCAGTTTGAGGAGATGAGGTGGAGCTTCGCGTGTCACAGAGGAAGTTTATCAGGCCTTGACCATGTGACCGCTGGCAGAATCGTGTGATGGGGAGAACTAGCTAATGGGTGGAACTGGACACGACTACGTCCGGGTATAAACTGGGGGGAATGACCAGTCCCTGAGAACGTCCTTACTGACCTCACTGCTGGATCTTTTATATGGAGAACAGTAAAGAAGGTTCTATTGACTTTACAGATCCAGGATACAGATACAGGATCCGCTGGGGTGGATGCTGAACGTTCTTGATATCTCAATTACACTTGCTACACTGGCTTTCCCTTTGTAGTTAGCTTCCTCTTGGTGGTTAGCCTTCTCTTTCTCTGGGTGGTTAGCTTTCTCTTCCTCTTGGTGGTTAGCCTTCTCTTTCTCTTGGTGGTTAGCCCTCTCTTCCTCTTGGTGGTTAGCCTTCTCTGCCTCTTGGTGGTTAGCCTTCTCTTTCTCTTGGTGGTTAGCCTTCTCTTTCTCTTGGTGGTTAGCTTTCTCTTGGTGGTTAGCTTTCTCTTGGTGGTTAGCTTTCTCTCTGAACACTGCGAGACACAGTTCGGGTAAAGCTGTGTGGGCATGGTAAACCACATCAGCCTTGTGACTGCTGAGGATACGGCTTATGTACACACTTCCCAGAACCAGAACTACCCGGTTCACATTGAAGGTGTGGGCTGCAAAACATCAGCCATTTAGTTGGCACAGGAAAGACACTGATCCTGATCCTGATCCTGATCTTGATCCTGATTCTAACACCTACTTTGTGTTTAAATCTGATTCTGATTCTCACTCAGGTTCTAATTCTGATTCTGACTCTGTGTTAATGATGTTTATGAAAGATGCCGATATGATGTGAACTAAAGTAATTCCCACCTTATCCATGTTGGGTTTGATGCAGCGGACGAAGAAAGGATTCGAGGCACTGAGAGTCGCCATGAGGGCATGAAGCGAGTCCTGAAACACAAACAACACGATCTTCATTTACACAGTATATACACACAGGGGCATACGGTGTAGCTGGAGATGATGAAACCTGCTACCGGATCACCAGCACTACAACACTGTAACCATAGTTACTGATAAAGCTCCTCTGCCGTGTCAGTCACATGCTTCCTTAAACACACGTCCTTACAAACCCAGCAGAGCCGTCACGATTACGGGCCTGTTCAATCTAAGAGGTCTCATAACACAGAGTATCTGTACACGTCCCTACCCACGGCGTTACACCGAAACAGGAACATTTATTCCTACACTGACTCGGCTTTATCCCTCTGTACAGGCTAATTCCACAATTTTCCACCTCAGCCTCACTTTGGATTCCAAACACGGCTTTGTTAAGTACAGAGTGGAAGGAGCGTGACTCCTTTCCTATCCTGCTGCTCATTCTCTCCTCCATTTAGTGCAGAAGCAGAAACTCCAGCGAGCTGCTCTAACTCCAGGTCAGCGCAGCAGACTCTTCTGGAGTCAGTAGGATTCCGGAATCAGATCTCTCCAGGTAGACATGTCGTTGTGAGGCGGGTGCAGGTGATGACAGTGTGAGTACAGATTCTGAGAAGGCTTTAGGTTCTGACCCTGAACTGAGAGCTGACGGTGGGCTTTCTGCGAGCTGTTCCCATCTTCAGGGTGTCCTCTCCGTTCCTGCTGCCCACTCGCTCAAACAGGTCATAGATGAAGTCCAGTCTGGAACACAGACAGAGGGACATACGGTCAGGATCAGGAAGCTCAGAGCAGGATCCAACAACCCCACTGTGACTCCGACACAAATGGTAAACACACACACACACAGCAGCAGCTAACCGAGACGAGCCGCGCCTGGTGGATATATGGGGTATATACGGGGTAGTTAATGAAGACTACAGCTGGAACAGCGGAACACAAGACCACCTACCCCCGACGTACGAGCTAGTTAATGATGATACGTAGGTCAGCTAGCCTACATAACACCCCAACTAACCTACATATCACCATTAACTGACCTCACTATTAACTGACCTCACTGTCAGCTGACCTGCACTATTAGCTGACCTCATTATTAGCTGACCTCACTGTCAGCTGACCTGCACTATTAGCTGACCTGCACTATTAGCTATACAGAGTATGACACCTGTTAGGATACCTGTTATACCTGTGTTACCTGTGTTACCTGTGTATGATGTGATGTAAAGGTATAACTCACCTGCTGTCCTTCAGCATATTGAGTATATCGTCTCTGAAAGTGTCTCTGTTCTTCTCCAGAACACCACGTACATCATACAGCACCTACCGCACACACACACACACACACACACACACACACACACACACACACACACTGAGTGAGCTCCTCTGCAGGTGTATGAGTCAGGTATTATAAAGGTCCACTCTTCTTTACTGTGTGAGTCTCGGTACTCGGTCAGATCTCCTCGTGGAGCAGTGAAGTGAGGGACTGATGTGAGGAGACACTCAGAGGTTACAGGGTTAAACAGCGTGCGGTGTGTGTTATTACCTCTCCAGCGTAGTGTTTGATTCCGAACTGGTGGTCCGCCACTCTGGGTTTAACGTAGTACGGATTGGCCTGCAGACACACGGACAAACAGTCAGGTCCTATCAAACCCTACAGAACACATAGCTAACCAGGGTCAGAACCGGGTTGGAGGTCCGACTCTAACAGGACCTATAGATTATATACTTATATATATTTACAATATTATTATTTTATATCTGTATCAGTCAACACTGTATCAGCGTGTGTGTGTAACTCTGTGTATGTGTGTGTGTGTGTGTGTGTGTGTGTGTGTGTATAATTCTGTGTATAGGTGTGTGTATGTGTGTATGTTTGAATGTGTATATGTGTGTATGAATGTGTGTGTGTGTGTGTGTGTGTGTACGTACAGCGTGTCTGCTGTGTAGTTTCTCCAGCAGTGTGTGATCTGTTCCTTTGGGGAAACGACTCTCTTCATTAATCAGAGCCAAAATACCCAGCTTCTATTAGAGAAAACAAAACACCACAAACTCATCAATAATCACGCTCCATTGATCATCACACTGTATTAATCAATAATCACACTCTATTAATCATCACACTGTATTAATCAATAATCACACTCCATTAATAATCACGCTGCAGATATCAGGACAGTAGAGAATGCAGCGGTTGTTCAGCCATGCTGAAGGAGAATGAAGGGTGTGTGATGACGGGCGGTGTGATGGTATGTCGTTGTTATGGTGATTAGTGTACTGATACCGACTCTGAGGGGTCTGTGTGATGACGGACGGTATGATGGTATGCTGTTGTTATGGTGATTAGTGTACTGATAGCGACTCTGAGGCGTGTGATGGCGCCGTACTGCCGCTGTTTTGCCTGCTAAACTTATGAAACCAGAGTCAAACTAAACATTGGGACACTAGCGGTGCCACGTCGAGGGCTGTCCGGACGGACCAGCGGTCAGAGATTGATTACCTTTTCAATGAGGTCCAGACATTCAGCATTGTCCATCCAGTCTATGGCTTCCCAGTGGATTCCCTCCCTGCGAGAACAACGCAGACTCAGTGTAAAACCAGCAGACAATGGCTGTATTGTGTGCAGGTCATGTGATGAAGTGATCTGTACCAGGCTCCGCCCCCACAGAGCCACATAAATGCCCTTTATACTCTCTCCCTGCGAGGATCTGGCAACCTCTGCTGTTAAACCCCGACTTTCTTTAGCTGTCTGTGTTTTCTGATTATATCAGAGTGAAGTGGGAATATTAAAAACACGGAACAATCAGTGAAATCAGCTTCTGGTCTGGAATAAGACAGAACAGCATGCCGTTAGCACCATGCTAATCGGAGGGGTATAAGCTTCCATTACCTGCTAGCTACATTAGCCTCGTAGCTCCTGTGCTAAGCCTATAGAAGTCCTGACTGGTTCAGTATGTTTCTAGTACCAGTGGAAACTGGCCGGACTATGGCTTTAAAGCTGAGCTCAGGTGTGCAGGGGTAGACGTGCCGTACCTGTTGTACTCCAGCTGCTCCAGAGAGAAGATGTGCTTATTGAAATACTCCTGCAGCTTCTCGTTAGCGTAGTTAATGTTGAACTGCTCAAAACGGTTCACCTGTGAACACACAGTGGAGGATTAACAGCCGTATATCAGCATCATGGCTGTGACTCGGTCACAGTAGATCATCCCTAACCTCGGTCCAGTGATCTACTGCCCTGATATTACAGCATCACACAGACAGACGCAGAGCAGGTAGTCCTCAGCACTGGCTCTGATATACACCTATAACACTGACAGTTTCATCCGCCAAGAGAAGTAGTTCCACTCACAGAGAGAACACTCACGGCACAACACACGGAACACCGTCAGCCAATCAGACTGTGTGGGTGGAGCTAACTGTGGTATAATCACTGCATATACACAAACTGACTTCGAAGTTCTCAAAGCCGAAGATGTCCAGGATGCCGATGGATTTGAAGTTGTCCTTTCCTTTGATCTTTTGGTTAATCCGAGCTATAATCCAGGAAAAACACTGAGAGTACAGCGCCATGGCGACCGAGTCCCGCGAGTCCAGCGCCTGTGGACAGACGGAAACACACATACCACAATCAGAATAAAGTCTTAATCTGGATTAACCATCAGATCATATAACCAAAACACGGGCAGGAGGTTCATGTGACCATTAGATCTGGGGGTCCGCAAGCTGTTAGTCTGGGGGGCTAAAGTACCGTGTGGTGGGACGAGGGCCAAAAGCAGCATATAACAGTCCTATTAGTATATACAGTCATATATATATACACACGTCCTTTTCTATATGGTCGTGTTTCTCAGTACGATGTTTTTAATAGGATCACTTTCTTGTGATCACGTTGTTTTTATGTTGTACACATGATCACATTTTTCCGACATTTTTCCAGCTTTGTCCCTGTTAATTCAGTTTTCCACTACCGATCAGACATTTTTCTCATATGGTAACATGTTTTCTAGAAGGCTGCACTCCAATGTTGGAATACTGTGCCACCTCAGTGGGAATGTTGGGTTGGAAAACTAGGTGTGCAACTAGGTGTGCCACAAGTTGGAATTTTGTCTCTCTTTAACAAAACTGTGTATATCAGTAGGAATATTGTGTTCCCCAGCAGAAATATTGTGTTCTTCAGTTGGAATATTGTGTTCCTTAGTTGGAATATTGTGTTCCTTAGTTGGAATATTGTGTTCCTCAGGAGAAATATTGTGTTCCCCAGTTGTAATACTGTGCTCCTCAATTGGAATACTGTTGGAATATTGTGTTACTCAGTAGGAATATTGTGCTCCTCAGTAGGAATATTGTGTTCCTGTGTGGGAATATCGTCCCTGCCCAATAACACATATACAGTAAACACTCTACGGTCTGAACGTCGGTTTGACTGTCTCTGTGTTCGTATCTCCTGTTAATGACGGATGTTCGAGTATGGAGCTCCGTGCAGCAGACCTGTCGGAGCTGGAGCAGCGTGAGGAGACCACAGTGAGGGAATTCTGTGTTTGTATGTTGTTCATGTCCCACTGTGCACCCCCACCTCACACCCCTCCACCCGTCGGCACTCTTTCGCTCTATTGTGCTCTTACTGTAGATTTTATCACTGATTTATTACAGCAGGAATCTGAAGGGACAAAAAACAGGAAACGGTCCGAGTCACGCAAAGCAGCTTAGTAAAGGGGCGGGGCTTATATCAGAGAGAGGCTCTGTGTGCGAGTGGGCTTGTCGAGACCCGTCTGAAGATCTGAGCACAGCTCATTTCAGCTGAGTGGAACATCAGCACTGTTTCATTCACTCACAGTCCGAATGTAGGTTACACACACACAGGGAATTCTGCAGCTCCTGGAAAAACAGTGCTTAGAATTTACAGTCATGCTGGAATTGGATATGAACTATTCCTCGCTCGTATCTCCTTGATTACTGGAGAAATTGTGTGGAATGTGTAGCTTCTAAACGTTCAGTCCATTCCAGATTACAGTCTGTGAGTAGAGGAGGAATAGGAGATGATTCATTCATATACACAAAATTCCTACTGAGGAACTCAGCATTCCCACTGAGAAACACAATATCCCTACTGTAGAGGCAGGATACTTCAGCTGACGAATAACTGATTGACCTAACTGTCCTACTGAGGTGACAGAGTATTTCAACTGAGTGACCCAGCATTCCTACTGAAGGGACAGACTCTTCCAACTAAATGACCCAACATTCCTACTGAGGTGGCACAATATGTATACTGAGGGGTACAACATTCCAGCAGAGGGGACACAATTTTCTAGCTGAGGGAACATAACATTTCTCCCGATGTGACATTCCAACTTAAGGACCATAATATTTCGTGGAGAGACATAATACACACACCGCCTAACAAACGGGGATGTTCCATCCGACGGACACGGTATGTAATATTCCAGCACAATATTACTCCTAGTAAGGAACACCGTATACCTGCCTGGGGGGCATGGTATTCCTTGTGGTGAGTCACGGAATTCCAGATGATGAACACAACTTTTAAACTATGGAGCACCATATTTCAACTAAGCAACTATAATATTCCAGCTGAGAAGGTACAGTTTTCCTACCGAAGGGACACAACACTCCCAACGAGTAGGCGTGATATTCCCCTTTGACTGCATGTGAACGTGTGAATGCTGGGTTACCTGTTCCACAGTCAGCGGAGAGCAGATCTCTTCTCCTCGCAGGATCATGGAGCGCTGAGTCAACACTTCAGACAGCTGGAATCCATCCAAGCCCAACAGCTCACTGACACTACTGACCACTGTAGGACACAGACAGAATGACTCACACTACTG
>JAVGWN010001087.1:0-12911 GCA_034552555.1 Semaprochilodus insignis
GGTAACTGTCTGTGTGGGACGGTGGCCGGTAACTGTGTCGGACAGTGGCCGGCAAAAGTATTACATAATAATACATCTACGTAATTAAACCATTCAGATGTAATTAAAGTCACTTGGCGTAAAGTGGTTTACTGTAGAGAAAGGTGATGGGTACCTGCGGTCGGGCTGTCAGCAGTTAAGTTGTAGCCGTTTTATTCACTCATTCATCCAAAACCTCCCGTTACCTGAACTACTTCTGGGCGTTTCATGTTGATGGTAAAATAGTGTCAATCTGGGAAAATCATGAAATGCCCGTGTTGTCTTCCCCAGGTATCTGCACCGCTTTGATGGTGAACTGGAGCAGATCGAGCTGGCAAACAGCATCAAAGGTCGTCAGGGTCGGCTGCACGGCTCTAGAGAGGCTGTCCTAAAGCAGACCATTGAGAGAGAGCGGATGCAGTTCGAGGGCTGCGGTTTCGGTGGGTGCAGGTCTCATCGCTTGTAGCATATTAAAAAGACATGTCTGATGGTTTTCCTTCTTTTGCCTCAACAGAGATTCCGGATGTAATCAACTCCAAACATCTGAAAGTTTTCAGGTGAGAATCCTGTCAACTCTCTACAGCTCTCTAGAGTTAACGGGACATACAGGACATACAGGTCCATGTACATTCTGTCTGTTCTGATTTGCACTGAAACACTCCTCCTTATGACTTTAGCAGGACTACGGCGTTCTTACTGATCCTTCACAAGATATTACATGTAAAGTCATAAAATGTCTGAAAATTGTTCATATTAAAATGAGTCTTTACTAATGTAGGGATGTCCGGTATATTTGAACGGATCAGAACCAGTTTCAGTTCCTTCTTTACTTTGCCCTACAGTGCCCCACTTGTACCGGTCAGCTATAAATGGATTTAAAAGACAAAAGGAAAGTTCTCAAAACTAACGTAAAACAGTCCTACAGACATCACGCAGCATATACATAACCTATTTCCTCATGCAGCATATTCATAATTCATATTTTCTGTAAAAGCTTTGTGATAAGCAGCTTTCAGAGCACCTGAGATCACAGCGACCATAGTTCGAACAGTGCAACAGTTCCCTGTTAAATCTACAGGCACCCCACAAACATGCTATTGACGGCATAGCGCACATAGCAAACGAATTGGAGTGGGGATCGGCCCCATGGATCGGTCTAATTATCCGATTCCCTAGCCAGCTAACTTAATATCACAACCAATATCCGATCCTAATATCGGATCAGTGCAAACAGCAGCTGCTGTGTTCAGATGATGCATAGAAGGAAAAATGAACAAATGGAGGTAGATGTTTTTCATTGGACAGTGTTGGACCTCTTAACCTCTTCACCAGTTCACTAGCGTGTTATAACTGATGTAGTACTACGTCTCCTTGTGTGGACCGACTACAGGGCAAAATACTGTTATTACCATCAGAACTCCCCTTTAATGAATCATTGTTTCTGTTGCTGTTGGACAGAGAGTGGAACGGCGATATGAGGAAACTGCCCAACCTCAAGATGCGGAAGGTTTCAGCAAAAGGGTCGGAGCGTAAACCCGGCACGGTTCAGGAGATGCATGTGGACGAAGAGGAGCATGTGGATGAAGAGGTCTCTCAGGACTCTGACGCAGAACTCTTAGAAGATGACTCACAAGATGATGCTTAGAACATACTTAGATGCACCCCAAGGATGGACTGACCCTAGATGCAGTGTGCACAACAGGCAGACCCTGAAACACAAATGCTGTGTTATGGGAGGTTGGCTGCAGCCAATAAAAGGCGGGTCCTCTGAAGGGAACTCATTTGTATCACATAATGCTGAACAGAACAGTCAACTAAGACTGCTTTGTCACACCATCAGAAAGGAGCTGGTACACCAAGTGTAATGAGGAAAACGAAGAGAAACGCTGATGTGACATTTCTGGCCTTTTTGAGGCAGTGTGTAGTACCACACTGTGGTCTAGAAACACAAATAAACCGCAGTCTAGCTTATAGATTACACGTAATGAAACCCGTGTGTGCATGCGTGAGCGCAAGGACGGAAGAATCTCCTCAGTTTTTTAAATGACTCGTAATTTAGCTGCTTTGTCAGTGTGTTAGTGTCTGCCAGGGGTGTGGTGGCTCCTCCCGATCCACGCCCCAATTAAAATAAATGACCCCAAAAACTGAATCATAACATTTTGAAATTTATTACAGTGATTGATGATGTGTGTGTTTATTTTCTTCTTTGTTTCCCCCACATGCTAATCTACACCGGAGCATATCGACAAACCAGCTTTTCTCAGTAAGCCAGGTAACCTAAAGTTAGCATTGGTTAGAAGGCAGAACACTTATTTGAATATTAGGTGAAATGCTTTTCAATGCCCTAGCAAGACCCAAAAAACACACCCCTGAGCTAGCTCCAGTTCTGGAGAGACGGAGACGGCTGCTATCCACATATGCCATATGGCTGAAAAGGCAGTTTAAAAAATGGTGTAATATTTCTAGATGGCAAGGCAGCTACATTCAAGTAGACTGCTGGCCTACACATCAGCCCACCTCCTAGTACAGTTTACACCCTGTACCCCCGCTCCTGCTTTTAATTCTTGGGTTTCCTCGTGTCTTAAAAAGACGTTTGTGGCGCTGTTGTGGATGCACTTGACACTTGCCACCCTCTGGTCACGTATTACATGACCGTATTCTCTAAAACCAGGTCATCATGTGGTAAAGTTGTTAGTAGATAGCAGCACCCCGCTCCGTTGGCCAAAACATGCACAGCGTAAGGTGTCTTTCTGTCTGCTTTGGTGCTTTCGTAGGACTTTCCAGTGTGTTCTTTTTTTATTGACTTTAAAAAGAGGACCGTTTTTTACACCTCAGCCTGGAGACAGACCACCAAAAATGGGTACTCTCCCCAGAAAACGGGGCCATCCGTTCATCCCACCATGATCCAGGCTCTTCCGTCGTGATTGCGAAGAGTGATAGCAGCCAACAAGCTAACAACAAGTGAACTGCTTCAGGTGGGCTATGCTGTTGTAGTACCAGCTAGCTTCCACCCAAGCAGGTAAGTGTAAAAGCTAAGCCTGTCCGGTAAGAGGCATTGTAAGGGGTGTTCCTACTGGACAAGTTATCCAGCTTACTGAGAGAACCTGCTTTGTGAAAGAACCCCGTCAGGTCTCGAACACTGAACCCAAGAATGGTACTCAAGGTGATTCAACTTCTGAAGGGCTTTACAATCTATGAGTACAAACAGTTCTGTTGGTATAAGTCCGCCAGAGCACACGTTCCTTAGTCTCGTGGAGTCCAACAGATGTCCATCCAACTGGATGGCTTACCCCGGTGCAAAGGAATTGTAGTTTTGTGTCATTATGTGTATCACAGTCGAGAAAAGTGCCCCAACACAGTATTAAAAATTCATTGTGCTGTGCAGCTGCCACTCATATTAATAAAAACATTACATCCGAGCAACACTAGTGACTTAAACATTATGGTGATCACACATACATTTACTACATTTGTCCCGCTGTACCAGGAACACCCTCTCCAAAGTAACCCCAATAACAGTGTTGAACAAAGAACATACTCAAGAAACGTCTAGCATCGTGGTAGCTGTCCAAAATATATATATATATATATACGCATTTGTGAATCGTCTTTATAGTAACAACAGTTTTCTTTATACAGTTGGATTGTCGCTGACACCTATGATCACGGTTGAGGTACTAACCCTAAACTACAAAATCCACAACCATGGAGCACCAGAATAGAAATAGTTTCCTGCTTTTTTTGGTGCTTTTAGTTTGTTTAACCTTTCAATGGTTAATCCATCACTTAATTCTGAACTTCTGGGGCCCGTGCTGCTGTCCTACCCAGTAGCGAGAGGAACACTGAATTAGGTGCTTTTCTCAGAGCTTTTCATGATCTAAGAGTAGAACATTGAATCTGAATTTGTTCAGGCTGGGAAAGGCATGGCTGAGCATTCTACCTGGCTTTTACATTATAAAGCCTGTTAAAGGACAGTTGGGATTGAGGGACCTGAGCAACGGCTTGAAAGTAGTCATTTGGTTACATTCACATTAGTTGAAGAGACGTCACCAAAGTAGGACAAGCTTAAAATACACTCATCATCAGAAGAACAGCTGCACCCAGAAGGAAGTGTGGGATTGCGGTGCTATTGGGAAGGAATATATAGTGTCTCTCAGTATGGTGTCGGGCCACCATGTTTTCTAACCCACCATCGCAGACATCTTGGCATGGAGCTGTAGAGGTTCCTAATGGTGTCCTGTGATAATCCATCCCATGCAGCTTGAATATTCTCAGACGGTTCCTGCAGATTGTGTGGTAGGGGTGGAGGTGGAGTGACACCAGGCCTTCTGGACGTGTGACGTGTGACAACAAACCGTTCATCTTGGTGCTGACCACGGTGCCTCCACACACGGATTCGTTGGTCGTCTCCACCAAGACAAAAGTGGGACTGTAGGTGACCGGCTGCCATTCTGAGTCACTCCATGATGGTCTGGCACGACACCATTGCAGTCTTTGGCGAAGTTGATGTGGTGTTAAGGGCAGTCCTCGTAACGATCTGTGTGCATGTATTCCTGCATCATGCAGCCATCTGCCAGTGGTGCTGCCACTCACTGCTCGCTGAATGTGTGCAATTGTGGCTGTTGGGTCAGTCAGGTACAGTGATAAGGCCTGTCCTTGCTTACGTCGCACTGAGCACGAAACTTGAATCATTCGCATGTCTCACAATGTCAAAGCTACCCACCAAGTTTCGTTCCTGTCAGTTCATTCCTTCCGGATACAACTATTCTTTTGATGATGAGTGTACATTTTCTTACATTCATCCCAGCAGGATGCCTCTATATAGCTTCTGGGTTCTACTGGTTGCCCACTAGATAATAACATCCTGATAAACCAACCTCTGAGGCCCTGCTGTTATATTGTAGTTCACCAGGAGCCTTAGGTGTAATAGCTTTTTGAACATCGACCTCATCACACCGTGTGGTAACCTAAGCCCAGAAACATATCACACTAGTGCTCGCGTCATTTGCCAAAATGTGTCTTGACGCAGTTCATAAGTGTGAGCTCTATTCATAGGAGTGACAGCAAACCCTGACCAAACAGTCTGCAAGCTTTCCCCTGGCCAACAGTCATAGTAGACCAGCAGGTGGATGAGTCTCAGAAATGGTTTGCTTGCATAAGCATCACTGTAGCTGTGGGGGCTGCTGCAATAACAGTAGATCCTGTTCCAATATGTCTTCTGTTGCCCCCTTGAGCACTGTTTTAACCGCCACAGGGATGGACATACGGACTATGAGCAGGACTGGGTGTTTGCAACGCGCTGGCTGTGCAGGCTCTTTTGTGTTCTCACATTTGCACTGAGTGTTTTCTGGCCTCTTCATATCTTGATTGTGGCAGGGCACAAAATGAGCTCATGAGCTGCCATATTGAGGCATATTTGGTTAGACTGCAGTAAAGCTGGGTGTTAAAACAACATGACTGGGATCTAATTTTATAAAGGTACGATAAATGGTTGATGCAATAGACCATTCTCACACTGCAGCTTCCTAGCGGCAACCCTGGCGACACGTTTGCACTGCAAGAAAAGCGACCCTACTCTGTTGTCACCACCAGAGGGCGGGTTTTTTGATGAGTGGCTATAAGAGAGGGAGAGGCTAAGAGAGAGTCAGTTGATTTTCCAAATAGTCTCCTTTTTCATAAATGATGATCAATAACGTCAAATAATTGTTTCAACTCGAAAGAACACAGAGTAGTATTTGTACACGGGGCTAACTGCATTGGCTTTGGGACATGTCTGTTTACCACAGGTAGGTGAGAGAGGTGTGCTCCATTTGTCCTTCCCCACGGACGCTGGGCCTGTACCTACAAAGACGATGCAGTGACCTTCGGGGTTGACTCCTTTTCCCATGACAGTCAAAAGAGATATTACTGCTTTACTGTGTATACACGCATTACTGTTCCGAACCAGACCCAGTCCATTTAATGAGCCCAGTAATCAGTCGCCAATAGTGCACACTAACACGAAACTGGGACGCAAGCTGTCCTTTCAGTCCTGCGTCCAGGGAGAGACAGGATCCAGCCACCTCCCAACGTCCGCCTGTCCCTCAAACAGGTGCTACTTCTGCACTTCCTGTGGGCGCAGGGCAGGCTGTGTTTGTTTGCGTCTGGGGAGCAGGGACGAGTGGTGGCTCGTGTCTCCCATTGCGGTGGATGATGTGAGGCGGAGGGGGTGGGGCCTTTTCGTCTCCATTGCGGGCCGAGTCGGGGCAGTTCTGCACGAAGATGACGCGGTTGAAGGCCTTCAGGCGCCTCCACAGCTGCAGATAAACTTTGCACTGTATGTACATGAAGATGAGGCCACCGGCGAAGCCAATGGCCACCACGATGAGCTTGGTCCAGAACGGCCACTCCAGCACCCCTACGGCATTGAGAGGGGACAAACGCAGCAACGCTGTGTGTGCAATAAGAGCATGTCATAGTATTATAGCATTGTACTCTACAGCTACACTGACTGCTACAACAGCATTACACCAATATGCCTGTTTCTTTGGGGCACATATATTGTACATACATTTAATTCTCGTTTTATCAGGTATGCCTACCACGTAACTGCACTTGGTAGGTTTTTAGTTACTGACTGTAGCTCATCACTGCTGCACAACAGACCCTTCACAATTCCCTGCAGCGGCATCGTTTACAAATGAGAAAGAAGAGCACCTGGGGATATAATACACAGTCATATCAGAATATCAAGAACACCTCCTTGTTTCTACACTCAGTGTCCATTTTATCAGCTCCACTGACCATATAGGAGCACCTTGTAGTTCTACAATAAGAGACTGTAGTCCATCTGCTTATGTGTATACTGTGTTACCATGTCCGTCAATGGTCAGGACCCCCACAGAACCACCTCAGAGCAGGTATTATGTGGGAGGTGGATCATTCTCAGCACTGCAGTGACACTGACGTGGTGGTGGTGTGTTAGTGTGTGTTGGGCTGGTGTGAGTGGATCAGACACAGCAGTGCTGCTGGAGTGTTTAAGCACTGTGTCCACTCACTGTCCACTCTATTAGACACTCCTATCTTGCTGCTCCACCTTGTAGATGTACAGTCAGAGACGATAGCTCATCTGCTGCTGCACAGTGCAGTGTTGGTCATCCTCTAGTCCTTCATCAGTGGTCACAGGACGCTGCCCACAGGATGCTTCCCACAGGACGCTGTTTGCTGGATAGTTAGGGTTGGTGGACGATTCTCAGTCCAGCAGTGACACTGAGGTGTCCAGCAGCACTGCTGTGTCTGATCCACTCACACCAGCACCACGTCAGTGACACTGCAGTGCTGAGAATGATCCACCACCCACATAATACCTGCTCTGTGATGGTCCTGTGGGGGTCCTGACTACTGAAGAACTTGGTAACACAGTATACAGATAAACAGATGGACTACAGTCTGTAACTGTAGAACTACAGCGTGCTCCTATATGGTAAACAGAGCTGATAAAATGAACCATGAGTGTAGATACAAGGAGGTGTTCATAATAATCTAATATGACCATATAGAATAATAAAATATAGCGTAATATAATATTTCCGCTGATGCGCCGTCGAAAAGTGGTCACAATCTTTTCGATCGGGTTACAGATTACATTTTCAACTGGCAATTTGTAATCTGTACAGGAATACATTTTCAGCACATGTGTACAGTAACCTTCCCAACCTTGACTATATGGTAGATGTACCTGATAAAATGACCCATAAGTGCAGCTAGAATGCAAGTGTAGCCAATATAACTTCCCAACAGCTCAGTGTGTATTAGAGCACGTTAGGACAACATTACAGCATAACCAGTATAACGGGTTTGTGGGATTTTACCATTGTTGGTCTTGCCTTGCCGTATTTCTTCAGTAGTGCGGTTAATGAGGATGTAGAGGGACCAGATGACGCAAACCACCGCCACCAGGTGGAAAGTCACCGAGCAAAAGATCTTCCTACGCTCGCTGGTGGACATTTGCAGCTTCTCCCACTTGAGAGAGAGAGACAGAATGAGAGAATGCAGGTGGAAGGGATGGAGAGAGATGGAAAGACATCATTGTTTAATGGAATACTCCAGTTTTTTCTGCCTCATCAGGCAAATTACATTGGTCAATATTTAATAATAAGACTACTGTTTTGTGGAGTCACTGAATTTTAGCCATACATGTCTCGGTCACATTCTGAGCCAGTGCATGTGATGCTTGTGTGACGTTTTAGTGTGTTAGTGTTCTGAGCATCTTCATATCTCATGGTGCGGGTTGTATGTGCTATAATTTCATTCTCCGTGTACTACAGCAGGGGGTTTCAACCAGTCCTGGGGGGCCAGTGCCCTGCATAGCCCATTCGATCAAACATATGAAGGGTGTGATAATTGGTTGGTCAGTTGGATCAGATGTGCTAGAACAGGGACAACCTGGAAGTGTTATGGGTGACTGGATTTGGCATGTACTGGACAAGTTTCTGGATGTAGGCCACATAAATGTTCAGACACTCTTGCTTCAAAGAATTGCACAGTTGGGCCAGATTTGGTGGATGCCTTCCCTGGCACAATTCCGAGGAGAGTTCCCTGTTGACTGGGATTTTAGCCACTGCTGGTAGACCCGTAGGACCGTACACTTCCACACACCTGCAGATTCAGCTACTTCCTTCACACTATGGTCTTTGGCACACCCAAATGCAGTCACTCCTTTTAGCCAATCATTAACATCTACTTTGGAGCCATTTACCACACATGGAACGAGACATTCACTGCACCGTAGCACCTCTTCTCAATCTATGGATCCCGTCACTCACACCCCTCAGGTATTTATAGCCCCATCATCCTCGTGCAGCACCGTCTTTTACTACCACCTTAAACACGCAAGGTGACTCGCTTTTTTGTCTCGTGAGCTTGCAAATGAAAACGACACTATTTTTTTAGTAACATAGTGAATGTGGCCACGGTTTGGGCAGCCGTAAGTACAGCCACCACAGTAACAGCAAGTTCAAATGCAAGCTAGTTCTATCATGTATAATGGAAGAAGACGGCCATTGGGCTTGTATTCCAGCAGATTGATTGGGAACGTGACTGTCATTATTTAAGGCATGACTTACGAATTGGTAGCGCAGCAGCACTGAGGTCTTGCTTAAGTATAACCTAAAGCAAAACCATTGCAACCCAGTCCAGGTGCTCAAACCAGATTGTTGCATTTCCCTGCACTGAAAACTGTTGACTCGGCATTTATAATAGAAGCCAGTTGCTTTTATAGATTTTAATATATAAACATCTCTGTGGTGTTTAGTGCTATTCCGCTACCAGCCACCAGGTGACACCGGTAAACTTCTGTAGTACACAGTTCAAGCCATTAGATCATTCATAATCATTTTGAAGCATCAACATGTGTAACATGCGCCTGCACCTTCTTTTTTTTCAGGCTTTGATGGATTCGGCCGGTGTGTGAGGAGAATACACTGCTATGCCAACGCACATTATATCAGAGTTACTATGGAAACTGCACAGTGAGAGTCCGACTTGATAGACAGCAGCAATCATGATAAATGAGGAATAATGATAATAATCATATGTGAGTGTGCTATGGATTTTTAGAGGTGTGACGGAGTTGTGTTTGTAGTGATGGCAGCGTTTGCGTCTTTCTCGAGCCAGACCTCATGGAGAACACCAGGCCATCTAGACTGGGACTGGATCGAGATCCGCCGTCTTTGAAGCCCTATACTGATTGGATTGGTTTCTCTGGGGGATGTCGCTTCAGGTGATGAGGCACCTGCATCCAGTCGCCCATGACAAACACAGAGCTAGCCAGGGGGATGTGGGTTGTATGGTATTTAATCAGAGCTCAGCATTAGATCTTTCAGGAGCTGCCAGTGATACCACCAGTCACTGTTTCCAAAGAACGTGATGATGGAAAGTTGATCTATCAACTGATATGTGCATATGATCACTGTCCGGGGAAAAAAAAAAAAAAAACAGATAAATGAATTAAAAAACTCTCCAAATCTCCACAGTGGTAGCTCTAAAGGAGAAGGCAGCCATGTTCCTTACATTTCTATTATAAATTAGTGTAGAGATTTCATACCTTATTCAATGTTTAGCCATTTTTCCAGACAAAACAAAATGTTGGGTTATTTTTGGAAAGCATTGCTTGATTAAATAAGTTATGGCAGAATATAAACTTCATTTTGGATGAAGACCAGAAATGACTTTTAGACACCACTTTTAGAAGGACGTATTTTCCAAATCATTAACTCTTACATCGTGGCTGGCTTTAAATATATGTATATATATATATATATATATATATATATATATATATATATATATATATATACACATACATACATATATACACATACATACATACATACATATATACACATACATACATACATACATACACATATATATATATATATATATATATATATATATATATATATATTATAGAACCAAACAATTTTGGGCACTTCGTAAATCGCAAATTTGGCCATTCTGTTAAACACTTAACACCTAGTAAGTAGGTAATGATATGGTAATTTTACGGTAATAAACTGTGTTTAATCATTAATTAAACGTCAATTTCCTAGTTATTACTGAATAATAAATCAGAAATTGTAGTGAGTGTTGAAAAGGCCATTATGAAATGGTAAAATAATGGTAACAAGTTGTACTTACCTAAAAACTACCTGCTTATTTTATAGTTGTAATAAGTGAACAGTTGTAGTGGTAATAAGGCAGTAATGTAACAGAAACACAATAGTAACAACTTTCCTAAATATATTATATGCGCATCATCTAGACATTAATAAATGAAAAGATCAGTCACTGTATCAGTATTTAGTAATAAAATTTTATTTTATTTACCTAAAACGACCCACTTATTTTATAGTTCCTAATAAATAATAAGACAGAATAATAATAGAGTATATGTATATAGTATATAATGTCCGAGTTATTAACCTAAAATCGGTGGAGTAGTTCTGCTGTAATTAACTGGTATTAGGGCTGTAATATACTAATTCACTTGTTTCTGTTTTATTTCTTACCGACAGTGGGATGTTACAGGCAGTAACTACATGCAAACTTATTTCCATCTAGTTTCTTACTTACTACACGTCCATATCAGTTCACAATGGTCTTACGCTTCACATGTAGGTCCACCTATAGACAAGTACTGTTACCCAGCAATAGATGAGGTAAATCTATTCTATTACATTACTGCCTTATTACCACTACAACTGCTCACTTATTACACATATAGAACTATAAAATAAGCAGGTCACACACCCGAACACAAACCCGAACCCAAATGGCACTGCAAACGCGCAACCCTTCTAAAGAGACTCAACATCACATTGGTGTGGCGGTTAAAACGGTCAGTACTGAAGGGGGCAATAGAGAACAAATTCCAATAGCCTCAACGACTGATAGAAGGTGATAATGTATGATCTGCTTAAGCAGTTCAGAAAGCACACATGCGGTACAAGACAGTTTGGCCAGGCTTGGCTTTCGGTATGACACACTTTTTTTAAAACTTGATGATGTGGTTTGGCTCAGTTTTTGGCAAAACTCTGTGTGTGTCGAGTTTGGCTGGCTGTAGGTACAGACCAAAACTCAGAGCCAATGTAATCTCTGCCTGTATCGAGTAGGTGGGTGTCTGAGAGAGAATACATTGATGGGGTTTTAGATGTGTTTCCTTGGCAAATGTCTGAATATCTAAGAGAGATACCCTGGGCAAACATTTGAAGCATGTCTCCACAATTAAGTCATATTTTGTATCAGGTACAGCACTACACAGATGTCAAAGACCACCCTTTCCTTCATTTAAGTCAAAACATAAGCCCACCGGACAAAAAAATGAGTCACCTGTGACTGAAATGTACCTAATGGCGTGTAACACCTCCACCGGCATAAATAACAGCTGTGATTGGATTAGGCATGGGCTGGACACGTTTCTGGATAAAGGCCACATCAAAGTTCAGACACTCTGGCATCAAGGAATTGTGCACCAAGGTGATTCTGCATGACTTGAAGGACGAGCGACGGCCATTCATAAACAGTGTCCACAATATGGATCTCTTTTGCAGACCTACATACTGGACAATCTTACGGATATGGAGCTTTGGTCAGTCCCGTTTTGGTCATTGCCCCGTGAACAATATAGACTTGTGTTTTGGCATGTACTGGACAAGTTTCCAGACAAGCGACCAGACTCTTCTCTGTCCTGGCTCCCAGATGATGGAATGAACTCCCACTGAGCGTCCGAACAGCTGAGTCTCTCGCAGTCTTCAAACGCAGACTGAAGACCCATCTCTTCGTAATGCACTTAAGTGAGTAAGCACTAGTAGAGGTGTAAGTTGTGTGTATGTACTTGTGTTGTGTTGCACTTATAATTACCTTTTCTTTTCTATAGGTGTGAGCACTGGGCTGGGGTTGCCAGGCAGTGCTCTTTTTGCTCTATATGTGTGTATTGATCTATCTAGGTATCAGCACTGGCCCCCTGTTCGGGCAGTGTCCGAGCTCATGGTGAGTTTTAGGCTCTAAACTTCCTGTACTAGCTGGAATATTATCCAATGGAACACTAGGCACGGTTGTAAGTCGCTCTGGGTAAAAGCGTCTGCTAAATGCCTTAAATGTAAATGTAAGTTTCCGGATGTAGGCCACAACAATGTTCAGCCACTCCAGCATAAAAGAATGGAGCAATTGGGCCAGATTTGGTGGATGCTCTACTCGTCATTTCAGGAAGTCCCATAGATCCTCAAGAGGGTTCAAATCAGGGGATTCTGCAGGCTAGTCCAGATGTGTGAATGATCCTGAATGTTCATCATGTCAATCAGTCACATTTGCAGCCCTGTGTACACGACAACTGTCATCTTGGAATACAGGGA
>JAVGWN010001088.1:0-12910 GCA_034552555.1 Semaprochilodus insignis
TAGTGTGTTTGGTGCTGGTATCAGGAACAGCTCTGCTGCTGTTACAGGTTTGATATGTCTGATTAACCTGTAGGAGCTTTTAAACCACCATAGACACTGTATCTAATCACAAACTACAGATAATCTAATTAATCACAAACCACAGATAATCTAATTAATCACAAACCACAGANCACAGATAATCTAATTAATCACAAACCACAGATAATCTAATTAATCAGAAACACAGATAACATAGTGAATCACAAACCACACAAAACTGATACAGTTACAGATTACAGATAATTCAGTTGATCATAAAACAAAGATAATTTACCCAATCAGAAACCACAGATGGTCTACTTAATCATAAATCACAGACAGTCTTAATCACAAACCACAGCTAACTATAGATGATCTACTCATGCACAAACCGCCAAAAGCCACAGGGTAAACTTTTACAGTAGCACACTTGCCCAGAGCGGTAGGCAGCCCTAGCCACAACACCCAGGCAGCATTCAGGGGTTAGGTGCCTTGCTCAAGGGCACTTTAATCATTACTGTTTGTTCATGGACTCAATCCGGCAACCCTCTGGTTACAAGGCTGGTTCCCTAACCTCCAGCCCACATACTGTACTTAATCACAAACCACTTATAATCTGTAACATACTCAGTCAAAACAGATAATTTAATCACTCACAAACCACAATTAACCTAATAAAGAAAAATAAAATCACAGATTATGTACTTAATTCACATATAACAGATAGTCTACTTCATTTCAAACCACATGGAGTGATCAATCACCATCTAAAAAGGATCTATTTAATCGCAAACCAAAGATAATCGACTCCATCACAAATGAGACATAATCTACTAATTCACAATCTACTTCATAATCTACTTCTTCATACCATACAGCATGTACTCAGCCAAAATACCACAGATAATCTAATCACTCAGAAACCACAGTAAACCTAATCATGAACCACAGATTATCTATTTAATTCACATATAACAGATACTCTACTTTATTGCAAACCACAGAAAATATACTCCATCACACAACACAGATAAACTACTTTACCACAAACCACAGATGATTCATTTAATAGCAAGCCACAGATAATCTACTCCATCATACAACACAGATAATCTACTTTATCACAAACCACAGATAATCTACTTAATAACAAGCCACAGATTATCTACTTCTTGACACACAACAGATTTATTTACAAGCCATAGACAATCTACTCAATAAGGAACCACAGATATTCTATCTATTCCCAAACCACAGATAATCTACTTAATCACAAAGCATAGACAATATAGTCAATAATGAACCACATACATTCTATCTAATCTCAAACCACAGATTATTTACTTATTCACAAGACACATGTAATCTACTTGATCACAAATCACAGATAATCTACTCCATCACACACAACATATAATCAACAGCCACAGATATCTCTCACAAACCAACCTAATTACAGACCATAGATGATCTATTAATTCACACATCACAGATAGTCTATTTCATTGCAAACTGCAAAATGATCTACTTAATAACAAGCCACAGATAATCTTCTCCATCACACACCACAGATAATCTACTTAATCACAAACTATGGATAATCTACTCATTAACGAACCATAGATATTCTATCTGAACATGAACAACAGGTTATTTACATAACCACAGATAACATACTCAATAAAACACCACAGAAAATTAACATAGTTACAAGCCATAGATAGACGAATCATAGATAATCAACTTCATTATAAACCACATGTCAATATTTAAACATAAACCATACAAAATCTATTTAATTACACACCACAAAAGTCTACTTAATTAATACATAAATACAGAAAAATCACAAACCAAATATAATCTACTTAATCCCACATCACAGACAGATTTATTAATCACAAAAAATATATAATCTAGTTAATAACAATCCACAGATAATCTACTCCATTACACACAACAGATCATCTACTAATTCATAATCTACTACTTCCTAAACCATAAATAATGTACTCAGTCAAAAGCCACGAATAATGTAATCACTCACAAACCACAATGAACCTAATAAACTACAGATTATCTACTTAATCACACATCACAGATAGTCTACTTCATTTCAAACCACATGAAAAGTAATCAGTCACAAACCACAGATAATCTACTCCATCACACACCATAGATAATATGCTTAATAACAAACCACAGATAATCTACTCCTTCACACACCATAGATAACGTACTTAATCACAACTCACAGATAATCTACTCCATCACACACCACAGATAATCTACTTTATTACAAACCAGAGACAGTCTACTTCATTGCAAATCCCACAAAATGTACTCAGTCACAAACCACAGATAATCTACTTAATCAAAAACTCCAGTCTGCTCAATCAGATGCCACAGGTAATTTACTTACTCAGAAACCGCAGACAATCTACTTAAACAGAAGTCACACTTATTCTGCTTAATCACAATCCACATATAATCTACTCTGTAACTAACTACACAGACTCTACTTGATCACAAATCACATATAATCTAATTACAATCTGCAGATAATCTGCTCCATCACACACAACAGATCATCTACTAATTCACAATAAACTTCATAATCTACTTCTTCATAAACCAAAAACCATACATATTGTACTCAGTCAAAAATCACAGATAATTTAACTTCTCACAAACAGTCAAACTAATCACAAGCCATAGATAATCTACTTAATTCACACATCACAGACAATCTACTCCATCACACACAACAGATCATCCATTAATTCTTAATCTACTTCTTCATAAACCATACATAATGTACTCAAAAGTCAAAAGTCACAGATAATCAACTTAATTCACACATCTCAAATAGTCTACTTCATTTCAAACCACATGAAAAGTGTCACACGTCCGGGTTTCCCTGGCTCCGCCGCTCCTCTGGACTCGACTTCCCAGAGTGCATCACCCGATGACGTCACTTCCACATGTCCCCAGTCTTCCAATCACTTCCGCTCTAGGTCACCAGAGTTCTAGCCCAGCTGATTTCAATCACCAGTCTGCATTTAAGCCCCACACATACACACACACTCATTGCGAAGTTTTGCCAAATCCCCGTTTGCAATTCTGAGCATTCTTTCTACTGTTTGTTTACTCTGGCTTTCACCTCCTTTGTTCTTTTGACTACTGATCTCTTCCTTGTCCCATTTGGCTTTCGTTCTCTTGTACTCTCTGGCCTTCTGATCTCTGTGTGTCCTCTGACCATTCTCCCTGTCTCTCCCCTGAATCCAGTTTGCCTTGCTTACTCTCTACCCTGGTTCTGACCATAGCCTGTTTTATGACTTTGATCTCGTCTTCTCCTTTCATGTTTGGTCATGTTTTGTTGCTGTATACAACTGCCCTATTGTTTAATAAAGCCTACTCGACTTTTAGCTCTGCGCGCGTCGGTCCGAGTTCTTTTTTTCTGACAAAAAGTAATAAGTCACCAACCACAGATAATCTACTCCATCACACACCATAGACAATGTACTTAACCACAAACCACAGATGATCTTGTTATTAACAAGCCACAGATAATCTACTCCATCACACAACACAGACAATCTACTTTATCACAAACCACAGATACTCTACTTAATCAAAAACACCAGACAGTCTGCTCAATCAGATGCCACAGATAATTTACTTACTCAGAAACTGCAGACAAACTACTTAAACAGAAGTCACACTTATTCTGCGTAACCACAATCCACATATAATCTACTCAGTAACTAACTACACATACTCTACTTGATGACAAATCACATATAATCTATGTAATACATCTAATGTAATCACAAACCACTACAGATAATCTACTGTAGATTTTTTTTGTGTGTTTTTGGTTATTAAAACTAAATATTGATTTTTCATATGGCTAAGAAGACACCATTAGAAGAGGATCCGGTAGCATCTGTTTTTTCTCCTATCAGTTGGGACTGGTCCCCTCCCCTAAAGGTCAGGAGGCTTGACCCTCAAACCCCTGGAGCAAAAGAGTGACCCTGGAGGCTCTGGTACACCTTTTGCCAACATCCTGTCTGCTAAGGGCCTACGAGATAAAACACCCCAATTTACAACTTGTGAAACCAACGTTCCTCAAGAATGGGACCCTTTTGGAGGGTCATAAAGTCATAATCCCCTCTAGAAACTTGCAAACAACACAGGCCTTCCTGCCTAAGGGGTCTTGCCACAGATAACACCGTGACTTGCAACTCACTTGCAAACTCAGCAGGGTGTCAACGCAGGAATTTCTAAAGCCACCAGAGACAGACTTTTAAGAAATACCAGACGGCATTATCCCTCCATAAACAAGCAATGTTAGTTAAATTGCTTTTATTAAAACCCGTTTGGATATATGACTCAATATTGTGACAAGCGTGCAGATCACTAGATGTCTCGTGAATGAACTCCCACCCTGAGATTGGATCAGATGGCAGTTATTGTTTGTGCTTCAATTAAGCTAAACTATGCCCTCTAATATCCTAATAATTAATTAATTCATTAATTGGTTAACTAAATTATACCAATATCCCCCTACATACTAATTCATAATTTATTTCATAATGTACTTATATATCCCCAAAGTAATGAGTCAATATAATGTGTAATGTGTTTAGAAGCCAAAGATAATCTAATCAATGCTTAATTCACACCTCACAGGAAATGTTCTTATTCATAAACCACAGATAATCTACTCCCTTACATGCGACATATAATCTATTCACAATCTACTTCATAATATTCTTCTTTATAAATTATATTTAATGTACTCAGTCAAAAACCACAGATAATGTACTCACTCACAATACACAATCAACCTAATCCCAAACCCCAGATAATCTTAATTTATACATCACAGATCATTTACTTAATTAACCAGAGCATTAAAAACAAATTCACAAAAAACAGATAATCTTCTTAATAACCAACCACAGATAATTCACTTCATGAGATACCACAGATAATCTACTTATTGTCCAGTCACAGGTGTATTCGGGTTTACAAGTCTAAAACACTGTGAGTTATTTTGAGTTATCTGAGTCAAACGTTCTACTCATGTTTTGTTTGTCTTACGTGCGTGTGCCAATCAAAGTCCTATTGGGGTGGAAACCTTGGACAGTGGACAGTCCATCATCATCTCCCCATATTTCCCCAGTGTTTGGGCTGGTGACTGCTGATCCCAGCACTGACTCTTAACCGGGTCTAGACACTGTACACCTGCCCTGCACTATGCTGAACTCCTCACCTGTTCATGTTAACATGACTGGAATTCAATGTATCTACCTCAACTGCTCGTCCAGCAGTATTAATGAACATCAGACGCTGTTATTACAAAACATCAGATAAAATGACTGCAAAAGCAAATAAATGACTTTACCACCAGAGGGATGGGAGCAATAAATACAATGAAAAACAATGCACACTGAAATCATGAACCATCAACACCAGCATAAAGAAACTGTGTACCACATAATGAGTAACTGTAGTTTATCAAATTTCATTTATCAAATTCTCATAAACTGAAGGTACCTAGGGGTGAATGTAGATAGATATCAGCAGATGTTGACAATCCTGAATAAACATGTCCGTATACTGATATTAAGTGTCTAGAGTGTCCAGGAGTGCAGATGTCCTGGATAGACAGGTAAATAAATCTGATTTAACATAAAAGACATCACATAAGAGATTCAATCAGGCCCTCCAGTTAAGCAGCAAAACACGATACAACATAAGAAGCACGGCAAAAACATAGTCAGGGACAGGCAGAGGTCAGAACCAAGAAAGACAAGCAGTGAGGGTAAACAAGTTAGGAGGGTAAGGCTAGGAGAAGTGTCAAAGGACGAAAACGGAGGTCGAGAGCCAAAGAGTAAGACAGACACAGACGGAGAGCAAAAGGGAAGGTCAGAGACAAAAGGAGATCGAAACCGGAATAGCAATAGCAGATAGAAAACGCTCAGAATTGCAAGCGAATGTTTGGCAAAGCTTCGCAAATTCGGAAGTGACAAAGAGGGGGATAAATAAATAAGTTAAGGGGGTACAGCTATAGCTAGAATTCCGGCGACGAGGAACGGAGCGGATTGAGCGGCTGAGGACGTGTGTGTCGTCATAGAGCACTGTCCTCTTTAAACTAGCAAACAACAACATAAACAACATAGAGTGTCCTGTTTCCGGAGGGTGCTCCTCCCATGATTTCCACGCCGTGGCTGTCAGCATAGCCATGCGTCATGAGCTTTTAGAGGTCAGCGCCAGTCAGTACCGTGTCACTACAACAGATTTAGTCTACATCTGAAACTGTTCAGGTTTCTGATTAATATATAGACAGCACTGCATAAGAGACCTTTTACAGCTTGTTGAGTCTCGGGAAGGGGCAACCTTGAACAAAGCAAAACCTCCTAAACGACTCAGAGCTGGGTCTCCCACAAGGATCTTACCAGAACACAACGATTCTGAAACAGTGTAAACATCTCAGTGAACACTCTCTCTACCAGTTAAGATCTTCAAACTGAGATGCTTTTGGGAAGCTGGGTCTGGATCAGTTCCTCAGTTCTATATCAGCACTGCAGAGGGAGAGAGCACTATAGGTATGTAGGGGAACTGACGGCTGCACACATGTAGATCTACAGCATTATACTGGCCTATATGTGAAAGGACCTGTATTCAAACCACCAGTTATTTATAGCTCTCATGCTCAGACTCCTTTAATTAGTAGGACCAATGTAATAATAACAGTAGAAGAAAATTACAAACAATAATAGCTACAACAATAAAAATGACAATAAACTGCAGTGTGATGTTTGTGATCCACTATTTGTGGAAATATGTTTGGAAGGAAATATATGTATATGTAGTGGCTGATTATTTAAAAACTGATCACCTCAACTTGTCTGTGAGCTCCTTGTTTTAGTTTATTAATGAACTGCTACTTAATTTATTAATCTCGTGTAGAAAGCACACAGTTAGAATAGCTTACCTGACCGATCAGAGCTCCTCCTCTACACCTCCTCTACCTGTTGGAGGTGGTGAATCTCAGATTGTCTCTCTGATCTTCTTCTTCATTCTGCTTTCACTTCACTCAGAGACTCCAATGAGAAGCTTTTAAACAGTGACTGTATGTGTTTGTTTGTTGATGTGTCATTTCTGAAAGGATCTAAACTCACTCAGTGGGATAAAGAGCTACGGTGGCTGATTCT
Organism: Semaprochilodus insignis; assembly: GCA_034552555.1. Lineage (NCBI taxonomy): Eukaryota > Metazoa > Chordata > Actinopteri > Characiformes > Prochilodontidae > Semaprochilodus > Semaprochilodus insignis. The sequence goes on from JAVGWN010001088.1 coordinate 7,248, forward strand.
CTACTGTGCTGCTCTGATCGTTACAGACGTCCTGAAAGAGAAAGTGGAGTTTGGACTGAAGGAGCCGTTACAGAGAAACAGCAAAGCAGCAGTTGGAGGAAATGTCTGCTAGAAACCCTCTTCCAGAAGAAGACTTTTCATGTCCTGTGTGCTGTGAAATCTTCAGGGATCCTGTTCTACTGTCGTGTAGCCACAGTGTGTGTAAAACCTGTCTGCAGAAGTTCTGGGAAACTAAGGGATCTCGAGAATGTCCAGTTTGTAGAAGAAGATCCTCTAAAGATAATCCTCCCTGTAACCTTGTACTGAAAAACCTTTGTGAGTCTTTTCTAAAGAGCAGGAGTCAGAGATCTTCAGCAGGGTCTGAGGTGCTCTGCAGTCTGCACAATGAGAAACTCAAACTCTTCTGTCTGGATGATCAGCAGCCTGTTTGTGTGGTGTGTCAGACATCAAAAAACCACAAAAATCATGAACTATGTCCAGTTGATGAAGCTGTGACCGACCTTAAGGTATGAAACCTGTTCTAGTTTATTTTGATTAATAAAATGAAACAAACCAAAATATATAAACTCTTTCTCAGTTGGGAATAAGATTAACCTGCTGTGTATGTTGAATGTGAAGCCTGTCAGTGGGTGTGGTTTCAGTGTAAAGGGCAGAATACAGGTCAATCATAAACCTAGAGTAATAAAGTTGTTATAATGTACTGTTATTTACTAGATGTTACATTCTCTGTGCACTTTAGCCCATTTATATCTTACATTTGAATGTTGTTGATTGGACAGAATGCACTCAGCTGAACTGTCTAATTCCAGGATAAACTCAGGACTGCTCTGGAGCCTCTACAGAAGAACCTGAAAGTCTTAGAGGAAGCTAAACAAGACTATGACCAAACAGCAGCTCACATTAAGGTGAAACATCATCTTGTTCATCATCATGTTGTTCAGGTCATGTTTCTGATGAGGGTCCACTTATCCTGTAGGTGGTAACTGCTTGTAGAACATCTGTTAGAGTTTGTGTTTCCTAATCGTCTCTCATACCAGACGCAGACCCAGCACACAGAGAGGCAGATAAAGGAGGAGTTTGAGAAGCTTCACCAGTTTCTAAGAGATGAAGAAGCAGCAAGGATAGCTGTACTGAAGGAGGAAGAGGAGCAGAAGAGTCAGATGATGAGGAGGAAGATTGAGGAGCTGAATGTAGAAATATCATCTCTTTCAGACACAATCAGAAACATAGAGAAGGAGATGGGAGCTGAGGATGTTCTGTTCTTACAGGTAAGAATCACTCTTTTCTGTCTTACTGTCATTTACACACAGAAAATCCTTAATTTCCCTTTTTTACACTTCTGATGAAAGTAAATGCCTTTCCATACCAGCACGGCTGCTTTAGTAAAGAGAGGTGAGTGTTTTAGTGTGGATGGGAGGATCACTATGAAGATCTCAGTTGATGCCGGACACCAACTAAAACCCCTCAGTCAGAAAGATAGATGATGACTAGAAGTAACAGATCTTAAAGTTTTTATCAGAGGTGACGGGGAGTTTTTAGCTTAACTACAATAAATATAACTACATATGAGAACAAGTGAATGTTAATTGAGGAACAAATCCCACAGAGCAGTGTGTTCCCTCTAGTGGTGAGGTCACATATTGCAACCTACTGGAGTCACCCCTCTCTTCCCTAGAACTAGATGGTCAAGAGGTTTTCTGCTGTTTCCTCAGTGCCAGTCCTGACTTCATTTATCTTCTAATTCGTCCTTGAGGATTCACTCTCCTTCTATTTCTTTTATGTGTTTTTGCAAAGTAATAAGTTTGATCTTCCATTTGTTATAACGTGTGTTTTCAACGTTTTCTGATTAGTACATTCGCCAGCTTCTCCTTTGAATTCTCCCATTCCACCTTAAATGGTGCTGTGGTTACATTGTAGTGACAGAGGTATAATAATTTGAACAAGAAGCTGAGTAACAAGAAGCTGAGTAATAAGGAGCTGAGTAATAAGAAGCTGACTTGAGTATAAGTTATTTACTACTTTAGCTTTAAACTCCTCCAGATTCTGGAAGACTGTAGAGAATAGTTTGGACCCTTTTTTCTGAAGCTCGTGACCCCAATCATTTCAGAGCACATTACATACATATTTAATCTATTTTCTATAATCTATTTCATCATTCAGAATTCCCAATATCTGGAAAACAGTACATGTAATTTCACTCCACAAAAAAGGTGAAGTCTCAGATCTTAATAACTATAGATTATCTTAGTACACCACTCCTCACTCTCCCTCACTGCTCACTCTCCCTCACTCCTCATTATCCTCTAGGTGAAATAAACTGAACTGTCCTCCTATGACTGTGATCTGCAGCTGCTCTAAATTAAATAAACAGTGTTTAGGATGGTAATATCACTGCCGTATCCCTGTATCTCTGGTTCACTGACTTGAGGAAAACTTGGAATCATGCTGGCTGGATTTCTTTGGATTCCTTTCTGATCTGTTTGTTTATTTTCCTCTGTGTTCTGTTGGGGCCTGTAAGTCTCCAATCACAGGTTCACTCAGCTCACCACCTGTGTTTCACAAGCAGTAGGATTCCGATTTGCCCATCATTAGGTGCCTGAATAGAACTGCCTGAAATACAGAAATAAATAGGGATTAAAATAGATTAATAGATCACTTAAGCTAAATAGATCACTAAATCTAAATAGATCACTAAAGCTAAACAGATCACTAAATCTAAAGCTGTCTGTGTGAAATACAGTGAGTAAAAAGTACAGACTCAAGTACAGACCCTGAATAAATACTTAATTACAGTAACAAAGTACTTCATTACTTGCCACCTCTGGTAATTACTATGTAGTTACTATCTACTATGTAGGTTCTGTGTAGACTCTCTCCTGATTACCAGGTTGAGTTAATAGGAAGCTTTAACTGTCCCCTCCACAAGATGTTCAGCAAACAGAAACAGACTTTGAATATGCTCAAACGTGTAAATTCTACATTAGTAAATAATAAACAATCTGGATAATATAAAGAGTTTCTTTAATAATTCTATTAATAATCAGCACTGAGATGTAGAGTTAAGGGTGAATTTGGTACTAAACAGAGGGCGCTCTAAGCACATCACTTTCAGCAGTCAGTGTTACCTGGTGTTAGTTTCATATGAGATACACCTGAAAGATCTCTTCACCTTTAACTACAGTGTTCTTTTATTTCTCCTCTCAGAACTTCAAGTCTACAGAGAAACAGTAAGTACATATCAGACCTCACATTTTATCTACTGTTAAATCATTATTACATTTAAATCTACAGTATATTTTATTTACTGTAAATATGAATGTGTTATAATGAAGGTGAATAAGGATTGTGTGTTAATGTTGTAGTAATGAGACTCAAGCGATAAATTCAATAAAATATTAATATAAAACTTTATTGATCCGAAGGGGAAATTACAGTGTTACAGCAGCTTGTATACCGGTGAGACACATAGTACACATAGAAGTTACAAAACAATAAAGTAAAATAGATCAGAATAAATAAAACACATATAATAGAATACAATAAAAACAAAACAAATAAAAATAAAAGTAAAGATGTCATAGAATACAGTCAAATGGAGATGTGGCTGTTCTTAAAGTGCAGTAGTACAGGGTATAGCACGATGTAACACAGATGAGTCTGTAAACTTTATACAGTGATATATTTCACACAGTCTTCTATTTTCAGAGTTCAGTTCACACCAAAGGATCCAGAGAAGACATCAGGAGCTCTGATCAATGTTGTGAAACACCTTTCCAACCTGAAGTTCAGAGTGTGGGAGAAGATGCAGGAGGTTCTCCAGTACAGTAAGTTCTCTGCTTATCATGTATCTTTATTGTCAAGTCAAAAGAATCAGTATTAATATTTAAAAGTGTCTTACAGTCTGTAATCCATCTGTTACTCTGTATACTGTATTACCCTGTTCTTCAATGGTCAGGACCCCCACAGGACCACCACAGAGCAGGTATTATTTGGGTGGTGGATCATTCTCAGCACTGCAGTGACATTGACACTGACGTGTTGGACTGGACCTGTAGAACTACAGAGTGTCCTATATGGTCAGTGGAGCTGATAACAGCTGACAGAGAGTACAGAAACAAGGAGGTGGTTTTAATATATAATAATAATAATAATAATAATAATCAGTTAAACAGAGCAACAGTATTTAACATTGAGTATATTTTTGTATTGATTATTTAATTGTTTAGTCTAAAATGATTATTGTACATGACAGAACAGATCAGATGGGAATCAGTCTAGGCATCCAATACTCTGAAGGGGGATTTTTACCCCGTCTCAGGGGGGATTTCTTACTTTAGGGGTCTAAAAAAATCCATTCAAACCCAAACGAACTGTTCTGTGATAAATCCCTGTAATCTTATTTTGAACAAATAATTATTAAAATATCAAAACTACTTTCTGTAAATGTGTCGAGATTAGATTTTGTCCTGCCATTTCAGAAAGAGAGAACCCTGAATATAGAAATAGAGATATAATATTTTATATGTTTTAGTTTTTAAAGAAAGTAGATATAAACACCTCAACAGATCAATATGAAAGTCAGTGTGTGAAAATGTTAATGTGTATCAGCTCTATGAGTGGATCACTACAGGAACTGGACTATAATGACCATTCACTACTGAAAATACACAGTACCTGGAGAGCAGTGACTGGCTAGAACCGTTACATCTGACCCCATCGAGAGGTCACCATAATACACACCCCACCGCCTCTGACCTTACCAGAGTCCAGTGTTCTGTCCTGGTGACAGATGAAGTCAGCCAGTGTGAAGCCTCTGTTTGGTGTAGCTGCGGACAGTCACGTCTCTGTGAGCGCTAAAGCGTAGCAGGTCTCGATGTTGAGCTGAAACTTGATCTATGAACATTCGTGAACATTCGTGAGCCGGATCCTTGGAATCAGAGGGTTGAAGCACCTTCACCTGCAGAGAATCCTGGTGCATCTGCCTCTCCTGCGCTTCCTCCTGCTCTACCTGTGAGCGAGTGTTGCTGAACAAAGAGGCAGAGAAGCCGTGAAGGGCCAGCTGCACCGAGCTGTACATCAACACTTAGTCCAGGATTAAAGTTGATCTGTATTCTGGAATCTACCTCTAAATCTGTTTTACTCAGAGTAAAGAAAATAGTCTGTAGAGGTAAAACACTTACATACATGATAAAACATGATGTTACATTGTGTTCTCTCTCCTCAGCTCCTGTTACGCTGGACCCCAACACTGCACATCCATACCTCCACCTGTCTGATGATCTCACTGCTGTAGAGTACAGAAACCAGAGGTCATCACTTCCTGATAATCCAGAGAGATTTGATGAGTATGCGTGTGTTCTGGGCTCTGAGGGATTTAACTCAGGGACTCACTGCTGGGACGTCCAGGTTGGAGACAGCGATTACTGGTTTCTGGGTGTGATAACAGAATCTGAGACAAGGAAAGGAGACTCTTTCTGGGGTTCAGTGTGCAGTCTGTATAACTGTTATGAAGAATACTGTATACACCGTCCAGGACAGTCAGGTCTCTCTCTCACACCTAAAGAGAAGCTGCAGAGGGTCAGAGTACAGCTGGACTGGGACAGCGGGGAAGTGACCTTCACTGATCTTCTAACTAATACACACCTGCACACCATAACACACTC
>JAVGWN010001089.1:0-12908 GCA_034552555.1 Semaprochilodus insignis
TATATATGTGTATATATATATATACACACACACACACACACACACATACACATATAGCACATATCACCCAACCCTACCGTTAAGCATGTGGTTTTGACTTGAGCTGTGTGAATGAGTTGGGCATTGAAGGAAGGTGTATACACCATGGGACATCTAGGAGGGTTAAAAAGGCCACACAGACTGATGGTGTTAGTGAAACGCGGATCTCTGTAAAAGGGTCTATGATGCACAAAGCTCTGTGGTAAAGGCAGCAGAATGTTTGCTTGATAGCAGATGTGAAGTGTCAGCAGCTAAGCCTGAGGCTGGTTCCTGCAGCATCCCTACACGGCCTTTGGGAGTGCCCTCAGCAGGGGCAGAGAGGAGACAGGACTGAGGCTGCTGGAGTAACTGCCAGCTTTAAAGGGAAATTCCAGTTTTGAGTTTTCCAAAACGTACATAGTTCATTATTTAAAGTCAACCACAGCGGTTCAGTGTGAAACGCTCCGTTCCAGAGAAACTCATAGTCAGAATTGTTCACAGTGGTGGTGATGGGAACCAGGCACTGAACACACTGCCTGATGCCTTTGACAGTGTTTGACAGTAGTTTTGAGGTTTTGGCCCGAATCTATTTACGCCGGAAGGGTGCACGCAGGGTGCTGTGAGGCAAAAGAACTTTTATGGTTTTCCACCATTTTTTTCCATCATCAACATTCCCTGGAAAACCTCAGAAGACACATGTGGGTTCACTGGTGTGTACTGGGCCAATACCAAGCTCATTTCCTTTTCACAGATACCAACATTCCGATATCCATGTGTAGGAATGCTTCCACGCTAATGAACAAATCACTGGAGCTGGCAATGAAGGAGGGTCTGCTCACGCAGAGAGATGCTGGCACTATGGCAGTTGCACACATGCCACTTTAAACATTCTGCTGGGATGTTTACATATTCCCATCGGGAATACCCTTTTTAAACACGCACAGTCACAATCACAACCACTTCCCCAATACGAGTGGAAACACAGAGGTAGAATACTGCTTACTATTTGCTTGACTGAATATCATAGTGAAGTATAAACCATCTTTGTAAAGTAAGCTGTAGACAGACCGTACTGTCCTACTGTGGATGTGGAGTGTGTTTAAACAAGGTGCTCAGTACTTGGCGCACAGCGTGCTACTGTGAATGAAACAGCTGTCTGTAAAGGCTAACAAGGATCGCGCGCTAACAGGCTAACAGACCCCCCCTCCCCGCCCCCCCAACCAAAACTTCTCTCAGTAGAACCAAAGCACCTCCTAGTACTACTAAATCCCGTCCCAGTACAACAGAAACCCTTCCCAGTACAACTACAACTTCTCTCAGTAGAACCAAAACTTCTCTCGGTAGAACCAAAGCACCTCCCAGTACTACTAGGCCATGTTAGGGTGTTTGTACAAGAACGTCCACTAAAGCATGGTCAGATGATTCTCGGGTGGATTTCCTCTGTTCATCAGAGACCACCGTATAAACTTGTGTAGGCATGCAGCTCGACTGCACGCTGTTAATTAAAACCAGTGGTGGACGAAGTACACAAACCATGTACCTGAGTTAAAGTAGAGATCCCCCAAGGTAAACTCCTCCTCCAGTGTCAATAGAAGTTCCTCCCTTTAGACCTCCACTGGAGTAACAGTACTAAAGTATGTACCTCCAAATGTACTTAAGTATGGAGAGTAACAGGAGCATGATTTATTATGGCTCTAATGTCCTATTATCATTTCTGGAACAAGACTCTTAATCAGCTCAGTGTAGGGGAAGAGACTCGAGTGTCTCTCAGTCCACCAGTCTTTAATAGAAGATCATTAATTAGTCTGACACTGACGTCTATTCAAATCATCATCAGCAGAGAACACTGAAGGAGAACAGGTTCCATTAGCTAGAACCATAAAATAACTTTTTGCAAACAAGTAAAGGTTCGGTTTAAGATTTATTTGGAACTTAGTTACAAGTTAAAGTTTAACAGAAACTTTAAAACTTTAAACAGGATCACTAATGAGTTCCTCCTTTACTGTACTGCAGCTGTAGGTCTCTGGTCATAAACCTAAACCAGCCAAAACACATGTACTATAAAGGAAGCAGAGTTTGTATAAAGACACTCGCCAGTCACGAGTGCATGTGTACATGTTTCTATATTGTGCCTCTTGACCCACAAAGTCAGGAACCATAAGTTTGATCTGTTTACTAACCCCATCCTGCTTTACCTGTCGTCCTACAGGTCCTGGATGTAGTCCAGGCCTGAAATGGACATTTACATGGATGCTAAGAATCCATAAATTAGCTTGTTTGGTATGACATGTTATGTTTATATACAACAAGCCGAAAAGCCGAAGCACACAAAGCACACAAGCACACAAGCCGAAAAGAATTACAAATTCCCCACAATGTGGTGGAGTTAAAGTACAAAGTCGTCCAAAATGGAAATACTACAGTACAGATACACAGAAAACCACTTAAGTACAGTAACTAATCACATTTACTTCCTTACTGTCCACCACTGACTAAAACATTAGGGAGTCAGAGGACAGGGCTATAAATACCTGCAGGGTGTGAGTGACGGGATCCATAGATTGGGAAGAGGTGCTACAGTGTGGTGAATGTCTCGTTCCATGTGTGGAAAATGTCTCCAAAGCAGATGTTAATGATTGGCTAAAAGGAGTGACTGCATTTGGGCGTGCCAAAGACCATAGTGTGAAGGAAGTAGCTGAATCTGCAGGTGTATGGAAGCGTACGGTCATACGGGTCTACCAGCAGTGGCTAAAATCCCAGTCTACAGGGAATTCTCCTCGGAATTGTGCCAGGGAAGGCATCCACCAAATCTGGCCCAACTGCCCAATTTTATGATGCAAGAGTGTCTGAACATTGATGTGGCTACATCCAGAAACTTGTCCAGTCCATGCCCAATCCAGTCACAGCTGTTATTGGTGCTGGTGGAGGTGTTACAGGGTATTAGGGACGTTTCAGTCACAGGGGTCTCGTTTTTTGTCCGGTGAGCTGATGCACTTGAGTAATAACACTGTTGCACTAACTTACCTCTATACTGACTGTCCATCCTTCTTTGTTCACCTTTTACTCTCACTGCTTCCTCCCTCTTCACCTGGCCTCATTAGAAGGCTCTAAAATCCTGAGCTGCTCCGCAGAAAGCCTACTGGGGAAGGCCTGGCGTCTTATTGATGTTTTATTAACTCCGCTATGAATATTAAAGGAACACTTACTAATGAAGCCTCTGCGAAAAAGTTCCACTGACAAAACACAGACATTTCTCTTCCCATTCCATTTCCATCCTCATTCTTCTCCTTGGCACGTTTTTCTTTCCCATTGTGGGACAAGGAAATAAAACCAGAGCACGAGCAGACGGCATGCAAGGCAGACATGCAACACAACCGGGTTCCTGTGTTGTGACCTTCAGCACTAATGGACACAGAGGATCTGGGGGAAGGCAGGTGGGGGGAGGGGGACGTGTCTCCATCTACGAGAATTAAAGCAGGTCAGCAAGAGAAAGACATTACGTTGGGAAACGTCTTAACCATATACAAAGGTGTTGTGGAAAAGCAACACAAGGGACATTACAGACACTCGAGTCTCTTCACCTACACGGAGCTGATTAAGAGTCTTGTTCCAGAAATGATAATAGGACATTAGAGCCATAATAAATCATGCTCCTGTTACTCTCCATACTGAAGTACATTTGAAGGTAAATACTCTAGTACTGTTACTCCAGTGGAGGTCTAAAGGGAGGAACTTCTACTTAACTACACCCACCAGCCATTTCATTAGGTACAGCACCTTGTATCTACACTCATTGTCCATTTTACCATATAGGTGCACTTTGTAGTTCTACAACTGCGGATTGCAGTCCATCTGATTTGCTGCATATTTTGCCAGACCCCTTTACCCTGATATTCAGTGCTCAGGACCCCCACAGGACCCCCACAGGACCACCACAGAGCAGGTATTATGTGGGTGGTGGATCATTCTCAGCACTGCAGTGACACTGACGTGGTGGTGGGGTGTTAGTGTGTGTTGTGCTGGTGTGTGTGGATCAGACACAGCAGTGCTGCTGGACACCTCAGTGTTACTGCTGGATTGAGAATCGTCCACCAACCAAAACTATCCAGCCAACGGCGTCCTGTGGGCAGCGTCCTGTGGGCAGTGTTCCGTGACCACTGATGAAGGACTAGAGGATGACCAACACTGCACTGTGCAGCAGCAGATGAGCTATCGTCTCTGACTGTATATCTACAAGGTGGACCAGCAAGGTAGGAGTGTCTAATAGAGTGGACAGTGAGTGGACACAGTGAACACTCCAGCAGCACTGCTGTGTCTGATCCACTCACACCAGCACCACACACACTAACACCCCACCACCACGTCAGTGTCACTGCAGTGCTGAGAATGATCCACCACCCACATCATACCTGTTCTGTGGTGGTCCTGACCATTGAAGAACAGGGTAATACAGTATACAGAGAAACAGATGGACTACAGTCTGTACCTGTAGAACTACACCTATATGGGAGGTATACATGGTATTTGGCAGACATTCTTATCCAGAGTATCTCACAATCCAACCATCTCTTACACACTGGTAGGCGAAGGCAGTCTTGTCTACAGCGTGAGAGTCGGAGGTATTACCCACTGCACTACCCAACCACCACACGGTTCTTCATCCACCACAGCACAATCGTTATAAGTGGACAATGAGTGAAATTAATACAGCAGAAGAATAATGTAGGCCTTCAAGCAAAAACCTCAACTCCCCAGCAAACGAAGGTACGGGCAACCGTGTCTCAGAGTTTAAGAGTCTTTCTTCTAATAAGCTTGCGAGAGAGAAGCCCAGCCTGACGCCGTACGGGCCAGTTTGAAAATGAGCTTGTAGCTGACCATGACGCATTTACACTGATCTTATACTTTAAAGCAGCCTCACAAAACAAGTGAATAAGCTAAACTGAAAAGGAGGCGGCGTCTTTCCGACTCTCTGTGCGTTGCACTCCGCTCTCTCTTCCTTCGTTGGGTTGTCTTCTTGTTCTTGGGAGATATATGGAGGTGAATGCCAGATGCTCTCTCTCTCTCTCTCTCTCTCTCTGCGTGTGGCCCACCCGTCATCCTCCTCTGTGATTACAAGCACTTGAATAATTCCCCAAATAATTCACTGATATAACTGGAGCTATGGCGAATGGCAGCTGGCTGATTGGACCTGTGAGTGATGTGCACATTACACACACACGAGGGTAGAAAAGCCCCTCCTGTAGCGCCACACTGCACCACCGTGCTCCTTTCGAGACAGAGGGACATGTACACTAAAGACTGTTCACAGTGATAGGCAGCTTATACACCTCATAGCCTGTGCACAGTGCTAGTGTCACCTCCTAGTATCTGCACTCACTGTCCATCTTATCAGCTCCACTAACCATATAGGATACTCTGTAGTTGTACAGTTCCAGACTGTGGTCCATCTGTTTCTCTGTATACTGTATTACCCTGTTCTTCAATGGTCAGGACCCCCACAGGACCACCACAGAGCAGGTATGATGTGGGTGGTGGATCATTCTCAGCACTGCAGTGACACTGACGTGGTGGTGGTGTTAGTGTGTGTGGTGCTGGTGTGAGTGGATCAGACACAGCAGTGCTGCTGGAGTGTTTAAACACTGTGTCCCCTCACTGTCCACTCTATTAGACACTCCTACCTTGCTGGTCCACCTTGTAGATGTACAGTCAGAGACGATAGCTCATCTGCTGCTGCACAGTGCAGTGTTGGTCATCCTCTAGTCCTTCATCAGTGGTCACGGGATGCTGCCCACAGGACGCTGCCCACAGGACGCTGCCCACAGGACGCTGCCCACAGGACGCTGTTGCCTGGATAGTTTTGGTTGGTGGATGATTCTCAGTCCAGCAGTGACACTGAGGTGTCCAGCAGCACTGCTGTGTCTGATCCACTCACACCAGCACAACACACACTAACACACCACCACCACGTCAGTGTCACTGCAGTGCTGAGAATGATCCACCACCCACATAATACCTGCTCTGTGGTGGTCCTGTGGGGGTCCTGACCATTGAAGAACAGGGTAATACAGTATACAGAGAAACAGATGGACTACAGTCTGTACCTGTACAACTACAGAGTGTCCTATATGGTCAGTGGAGCTGATAAGATGGACAGTGAGTGTAGATACAAGGAGATGGTCTTAAGGTTATGACTGGAAAGACCAACATAGACCCACAATGCTTTGTTGTTGACTTTACAGCTTTAAACTCTGAGTTCAAGCAGCTAACAGAAGCCTGGCCTGGCCATTCTGGCAGAGGCTTCGAGTTGAATGAGACTAGATCCCTGTATATCTGAAGGGAGTGTTCCTGTATTAGAGCATACACTCACCACCCGCTTCATAACACCTACACCTTGTACCTCCAATCACTGGCCACTTTATGAGATTTGGCCAGAATCCCCATCTCCAAATGACTGTAATGGTCTCACAGTGTCTCGCTGAAGCTGATGGAGGGGAAAAGGGTCAAGGTGAGGGACATAAAACTAAATCATAAGACAGCTGGTTTGCTACGGCGGGAGCTAATGTGCCATCGATTTCTTTGCACAATGAGAAAACAGGAAGCTCTCTCAAACACAGCTTCAGCAGTACGCATTAGCCTAACGGCTTTAAACCGCACTGAACCAGCCTTACTGATATACATATACACTCATCATCAAAAGAATAGCTGCACAAATAGCTGCACCCCGAAGGAATCAACCAACAGGAATGAAACTTGGTGGGTAGGTTTGACAACATGAGACGTGCTAATGATTCAAGCTTCACGCTCGACCACGCATGCGACATAAGGAAGGACGGGTCTTATCTCTGTACCTGACTGACCCAACAGCCACGATTGCAGACATTCAGTGAGCAGTGATGCCTCCATGGGACATCAAGTTAGTGCAGCACCATTGGCAGACGGCTGCACCACGCAGGACTACATGCACACAGACCGTTACGACGACTGTCCTGAACACCACGTCACCATCACCAAAGACTGCAATGGTGTCGTGCCAGACTGTCATGGAGAGACTCAGAATGACAGCGGGTCATCTTCAGTGACGAGTCCCGCTTTTGTCTTGGTTTGTTGTCACGCATCACACGTCCAGAAGGCCTGGTGTCACTCCACCTCCACCCCTACCGCACCATCTGCCGGAACTGTGTGAGAATATTCAAGCTGCATGGGATGGATTATCACAGGACACCATTAGGAACCTCTACAACTCCATGCTGAGACGTCTGGCATGTTGGGTTAGCAAACACGGCGCCATACTGAGAGACAGACTTCTGTATGTGTAGCTCAATACATATTGATCATATCAGTCTAAATTGATCATCAGTTATTGATCCTGGTAACCTTTATCTTCCTTCCCAACAGCACTGCAATCCCACACCTCCTTCTGGGTGCAGCTGCTCTTCTGAGGATGAGTGGATCCTTATCCAGCCAGCAGTAATCAAAAATGGACTTTTGTCTTCCCTGCTGGAAAAATCAGCACATCACTGCCCTTGGACCAAACCCCTGTATCTCCAAAATGGTCTCTTCATAGTAGAAGGGAAAAGCATACTTAACTTTTAACGTAAGTCAGTGGAACCATTCGGACTAATTTTGGGCCATTTCTTTAGGTCCATCACCCATAACGTTTACACACAATGTAAAGGCCGACAAGCATTTCCAAACGATGTCAAAAGCCCTAGTGGGATGGGATGAGTTGTACAAGGGCAGGTGGAGTAGTGTAATTTTACTACAGGCCGTCTGTAAAATTTATGACTGATTCGTACGGGATAAGAAACCTCAGCATAAATGACTGAGATTGGAATGGCTACTCAATTTACGCACTGCCGCCTCCTCAGAAAACATATAGGATAGCGTATCTGTGGGCTGCATCAGGGTACATCCTGATTCTAACTAGAGCTCGAGTGTGTAGTGTATAGTACAGTTAAGAATGTCACTGTCGAGTATACTCAATAACCCACAATGCACTGTTAGAACCAGTCCATATTTGAGCATAGTAATAATGGACACTATTGTCCCATAATGCAATGGGAACCAGAAAGGGAGGAGCTATTCTATTGTCTGAACAAATTGTTCGATGGCGATGCAATGGTGGCTGCGGCGGTAGCAGCATGCCACTCTGGATTGGCGCTCTCGGGTCTTTTACTAACTTGCTAACTACAAAAGTTGACCAAAATTAGCAAGTCGGTCCAAACTCCTGAACTTTAAACCTGGGGTTGGGTTTAGCAGTGTGGCTGCTAGCTAGTCACTCCGATGTGGGGCATGGAGATTTCAGGGTTCTAAGGGGGCTCATTAGAAAGGTCACCTCTTGATCTACTGGCCTGTGGAGTTGACTTGAATCCGCCACGGATTTTGCAGTTGGAAGTGTTGCAAAGCATTCCCTTCTCCTGCGGTTTCATTCTGATGACATCATCAGCAGTGATTAGCCAACGTCAGCTTGATGTCGAGGTCGCGTAACCACTAGACCAGTATACCGCATGGCCGCCGGCGAGTCCTGAAATTCATTAGACTTTGACCAAATCAGGCTCCAAGTGTACGCCTGGCTTTAGTAAACCCAGAGCTGGTGCTGCTATGGGCCGGCCTGGGAGGTTTACCCATCTGAAACCTCACTGCTGGACACACACTGACACTTTAAATCCAGTGTGCTTAGCTGCTTACTAGCCAGAGGTGAGGTGTGTGCGCGTAAATCCGCGAGCTCAGCTGTTCCTCCTGGCCGCCGCGTGTCACCTGAGTAAAGCAGCTGACCTCTGCATGAACACCACATACTCCGCCTTTGAACACCGCAGGGCAGCAAAGCAGATTTCACGCACAAGCACAATCTACCATCAAGCGCAGCGCCGCCGCGGTCACGGAATTAGACAAAACCGCATGTCTGATCCACCGTCCCCTGCCAACAGCACGCCACAAACACCATACAGTCCCGACTCGTCCCAGTTTCAGCACTCGAGCTACAGTCACGCTTTGTGTTTCTTACTTCTTCTCCCCCGGGGTAACCTTGGCGTGAACGGGAACGCTTTGTTGCACCATGGAGTCTGTAATAGAGCTCAAAGAACAACAAAAATCAGGAGGTGCGGCGTTTGAAATCACGTCCACTGAGAAAATCAGAGAGGGAGAATAAGAGAGAGGGAGAGCGCGAGCGTTCCTGTGTTTGATTTCAAAGACACAGCCAAGCCACGGCCTTCCAGTGGGGTTAAACATACTGGCAGCTGATACGTAGGGTGGGTGATTCCCAGCGCTCCCGAAATCAAATTTGGTCCCTTTCAGACAGGACCAGTGTCTGAAGTTCGCCTCTCTTTTTCCCTTCCTCCATGTCTTTTTCGGTCTCGTCCTAGCCTCCGCCATGATGCCCATGCTGGGAATTCCGAGCTAGCTTCTACTACTGCTGAAGATCCATAGCTGTTGGGATGTGACGTGGTGCCATACAGTGTTACACAGTTCTTGTGGAAGATCCCGTTCCCGCTCCTCCACAGTTACATAGACAGTGCTATAGCAGGAATTCCAGGGCCGGAGTGGGAATAACAGAGTCGCTCTTTTCCCAGTTCTATCTATTTGTTACATTAGGCTGTTGAGATCTTCCAGTTTAAAAGCCTCTCCGCATCTCTCACCATTACAGTAGTACCAGGAGTACTGCTGGATAAGACACCTGCTATTGTGCAATAGCAACTCCGATCCCACTCCAGCTGATTTTACCAGCAACTATTCGGTAATGTGGAATATGAAACAGGGAATCCTGAGACAGGGGATCTGATATGACGTCTTGTGTTTACCCACTGTTGGCAAAAGCCTGGATTCAAAATAAATGAATACAAGAGCAGCGTATGGAACATATGGAACAGTCTGTAGGAGAAACAGAGAGGTGGTAAAAGGTGCTGCCGCCATCATTGCTGAGACGAGGCACTGATCCAGGCTGGGGGGAAAGATGAAGGAGGGTCCGCCTGCACTGTTAAACGGAGCCTCACCCTATTGAAATGTCAAAACGAACTTCCATATCCGGCATTATCTGTCCCAAATAAGCAAAGGATTTACGGCTTGTGCTTGTGCAAGTCACCAACCAATGCATATTTGGTTTTCACAGAGAAATGGCCATAGTGCTTTAGACAAACCAACAGCACTGCCTAACGACCCAACCAACCATGACATGTTTCAAGTTCACATGTTAGCAGGGATTCCCAGTGGTTGGATGGGGTTCAGTGCATGCTGGGTATTGTACTGACTGTACAGAACTACAAGAAATCATTTAAAGTCATGAGTTTGGTCAAAGCGATGAGGCTTGGTTGTCAGGGCGGAGCAAGAACACATCCAGGTACTTTAGCCGTTCTTGGTTCATGCATACCTGAGTATTGGTGGTTGGTGTGGCACAACGCATAACACCACTACCTGCCAGTGAGCTACCACCCCATGTGGGAGACTGGGGTTCAATAAGAGTCCTTGGGCAAGACTCCCAACACTACATTGGCCTACCTGTAATGCAGTTAACCTCGTAAGTCCCTCTGGGTAACAGCGTCAGCCATCAACGTGTTGGAGTGCAACTTGGGCAGTGGAAGAACACACAAATACATATTGAGAACCGGCCATAGCGCTTTAAACGAGCCAGAGAGAACCACCGGTCAGTGCCCAATGACCCAACCAACCATACTGCACATATAACGTCCACACGGTCTAACCTATTTACAAGAACGAAGTCTCTTCTACTGCGAGTCCGGCACCTCCCATGAGCTTCCATGGCAGCACGAGCCTATAGCAGGATGCTACAACGTAAAATCCACCATGTTTCAAGTTCCTAGGGATTCCCAATGGTTGGGTGGCGTGCAGTGCATGCTGGGTATTGTATTGGTTGTAAAGAACTACAAGAAAGCATTTAAAGTCATGTGTTTGGTCAAAGTGATGAGGTTTGGTTTTCGGGGGCGGAGCAAGAACACATCCGGGTACTTTAACCATTCTTGGTTCATGTGTTCTTGAGTATCGGAATGCAACTTGGGCAATGGGAGAACCGGCTTTAGCCATGGCAGAGAGAACCGCCGGTCAGTGCTTAACGACCCGACCAACCATGCTGCACACATGTTCTACGACAGAAGTCTCTTTTCCTGACAGTCCGGTACTTCCCATGAGCCTCCATGGCAGCACGAGCCCATAGCACGATGCTACAACGTAAAATCCGCCATGTTTCAAGTTAAAGAGTTCCAAGGGATTCCCAATGGCTGGATGGCGTGCAGTGCATGCTGGGTATTGTATTGCTTGTACAGAAGATCAAGATAGCATTTAAAGTCATCAGTATGGCCAAAGCGATGAGGCTGTGGGAAGCACTACGGAATATCACCCTACATAACAGATAACTGGAAGCTGGTTTTAGGCTGGAACGCTCCTTTAAACGATCAGAAAAGGCTTGTGGGCGGAGCCAGTCCCCCTATTCCTTTCTCTTTCACTGCTGTCTGTCAGCGGAAGCCCCTCCGCTTGCGTTCTCCATGTTGGAGCAGGGAAACCCTGTGGAAATCACTGCACTGCCAGGCTTTATGAGGAAACTGCTGGAGCCCCTGCACACAGCCCGGGGAATCCCCAACACTGCAATTACATTATAACCCTGAACACAGAGCCTCCTGTAACATAGCCCTCACTTTCTCTCCTCTCTCCTCTCTCTCTGACTCTGCACTCTGCTTATTTCCCTGGACACAGTCATATCCCTTCCCTCCTTCTCGACTTTGTTTGTTGCCGCTGCTGCATTGATGCTGCTGATTCGCGCATTATTGCTCTCTGTATCGCTCTATTGTTGGTACCCTGCTGTATGATCACACACTGCACTGCTGTCGCTTTGCCGGTGATAGCTCAGCGCATGGTTTGTAGATTGCCGTGTGCGAACGGATGCGTGTCCTGTATTCCGTATTTATCATATTTTACTGTCTCATTTTTAACGTTAGGCCTAAAACTGAACTGTGTTGTACAGCTACCACAAAACAGACCAGCACATGCGTGACATGGTGACTTACTGCTGAAGAGAACACTCCTTCAACTAACTCTAATATGACGAGATTAGTAATTCTAGGAGATATTAGATTTTATTCTGGATCATATCTACTGGTCCCTCCATCACGGAATGTTCAGGACATATAAAGAACAGCTGGAACTTTCACATGGTGATAAAGAGAGAGGGAGAATATATATTCATAATATTCATTATATTCTACAGCAAAACTGTACTGTTACAACAAATGGCAATTAAGGTATTCTATTCTACTCTATTCTATTCTACTCTATTCTATTCTTTTCTATGTTTTGATGTGTTGATGTCTTTTATTTTATTCTTTCTCTGATGCGTTCTTGTATTTTTTCCTGTTTCTATTCTATGTATTCTATTCTATTCTATTCCAATTGTTTCTGTGTCTATTCTATTCTATTCTATTCTATCCTTCTCCATTCTATTCTGCTATCTCTAGTCTAGTTTTAATGCCTTGATGTCTTTTATTTTATTCTTTCTCTCTTGTTCTTGTATTTGTTTGTGTCTGTTCTATTCTGTTATATTATCTCTATTCTGTTTTGATCTACTGATGTACTGTATTCTATTCTTTCTCTCTTGTTCTTTTATTTTTATATTTCTATTCTATCCTATTTCATACCATTCCACTATCTCTATCTTATTTTTATGTCTTTTATTCTATTCTTTCTCTCTCTCTGTTCTATTCTATATTTTTTGATGTCTTTAATTCCTTTTATTCCATCCTGTTCTTTATTTTCTTCTGTTTCTGTTCCATTCTGTTGTATTATATTCCATTCTACTCCACTCTATTTCTAACCACATATTTATTCTCACATATATACCCTTTTTGCTGTAGCTCTCTTCTCCCTCCCTCCCTCCCTCTCTCTCCCTC
>JAVGWN010001090.1:0-12908 GCA_034552555.1 Semaprochilodus insignis
CCCTTACAAAAAAGAAGTTTATTCTAGTGTGCTATTAGTATACTTCTTTTAAACTAAATATAAATGAGTATACTTTCAGTTTACTTTTTACATACTTATTAGTGATATACTAAACACAATCATACATAAGTATACTTGGCTTATACTGACAAGTATACTGAAAAGTCTTAGTATATTTGGCCTATACTTGTACTTTTGATTAAGATATACTTTAGTAGTTATGTGTTCTTGCCTTATAAAGTATACTTGGCTTGTATTTTTGAACTGAACCTGATCTTCTATGTACAGTGTTATTAACCAACACAAACCAATACAGAAACAGATAAACATTTGGCTGATTTTATTGACAATACTTTTCCAAGGTGTGACAGTATTGTAACAGGCTTAATTCATACTGACTGATATTATATTCCATTACCACATACATGCATGTTTGCATGCATATATATATACACACATGTATATACACATATATACATCACTGCTGTCAGAACAAAACCTAGTATGTCCAAAATGGTTTACAGGAGAACGAAAGCACTTTACTGTTAATGTGAGTCAATGGAAGCAGACATTTTTCTAACACTTTTTGGGCCGTTTCTTTTGGTTAATTCATCATAAAAATTTACACATGTAAATGGCAACAGGTACTGTCATATATATATATATATATATATATATNTGTCATTTTTCAGTTTTTGATTTATATGTATTTAATCTCATCACAAAATATCAAGTCATACACAAAAAGGAGCAAGTAATACATAAATCACTGGCTACAATGTTTGACTTCTGATACATGACTGCTCATTTAGTCCCGTTCGTGTCGATTTGGCAAAGGTGTAATGTACAATCTGTCAACTGTTTCAACAACAACACATTTCATTGTTATCATATCTGGCCATATAGCACTGATGTTTCCAGTCTTCCTCACCTCATGTACGAAAGTACTCTGTACATTTATTTGCAAGTCTTTACAGAAAGGCCTGCTAGATTTAGCAAGTACCTCAACTAAAACACAGCAGTGTTTGGTACATGCACAATATGCAGGTCTTTGATGTGCACACATTTGTTTAAAAATGACTAAGTCATTAATTAAACACAAAGTACCATCTTGCAAGTATACAGCACTGTTGTATCTTTTCTTTAGTCTGTCATATTTTTGACTGTGATACAAAACTCCATCAACCAAAAAACGACTGTAAGACCAGAAGCAGTTACTTAGATTTCCACATAACTTGGCAATGGCAAGCCTATATGAAGTTGTGATATTTTCTTGCAATTGAGGATGCCCAAAACCCTTCACACTTTCATTTAGTACTTCACATTTTTCTGTTCTTCGCTTATTAAAATAAAGCTCTTCAACAAATGACTGAACCTTTGCACTTGTGATAGTATGTTTGGCCTTTTCGGGCAATTCTCTCCATAACAGAAATTTTCTAGCTATTTGTGAAGGGATGTACTGTGTTCCATGAAAATACTTCTGTAGTGCGCCCATATTGGATTCAAATGCAAAGGTTGACGTAGCCCATAATGGCCCCCAGTGTGTAACACTTTGTGTGATGTGCGTCAGCAAGTGTATGTTGAAAGTCATGTGGTGTTTCCCATACAGTCTTTGAAATTCAATAACAAATTTTTTAAGAGCCAGTTCTGACATCAAGATGCTTCTAGTCTTGATCTTATCCTGCAGTAATGTATATATGGCAAACACCAAAAGGAACAAATGATTCCAAAATCTGGCAGGGAGTATGCCTTTCAAAACAGGTAGAGCATAGAAGAGAAGAAATGCTCGCCACTCTGAAGCTTTCCAGAACTTCCTTTCACTCATTGACCTTGGTGTCCTGGTTATCTCAACAGGAGGTTTTATTTTTACAAGTCGCAAATCAACCTCTTCAATCTGTTTGCCAAGGTACCAGGGGGCTTCACTGTTTCCTGTATCAAACCACAGTGTGGACAGTTGCCGAGTGACTCCAAGACACACATTGTGTTGATATTCAGGAATGAAACCATGTATCATTTGGAAGTGACTAAGCTTCATTAAAGGAGATGGCCCTTTGACTCCAAATACTGGCTCATTATCTGAAGCTGACATTGCATGACTAAAATGATCTCTTTCATTTCGAAGTGGGGGTTCAGGTCGATCGTATGGATAGGATTTACCACCTTTGTGATAACAAAAATCACAACCATAAAAACCATTGAACTGCTTTGTGTTACGAAGCAATGGACGAGCCATCGAATCAGAGCTACAAACCAGCACAAACACTTTAGAAACATGAGAGTTTCCCTCTATGTCTTGCCAATCAACACCTTCACTCTCTAATAATGAGGCTTCTTTAACAAATGGTGTTAGTAAAGTTAACATGGATGGTTTACTTGGCCCAAACCATAACGCTGACATCAAAATGTGCTGTTTCCTCACTTCTGGTTTTAGTTCAATTACTTGACACTGAATTGGCCAAATGCTGCATTTAGAACTTTTGAACACTGGTGCACCATCACAATTCCAAATTAGCGTCAAGTCATCTTTTCCAAGAACTCCACTATTACATAACTTTTGATACTCTTCGCCAGACTGTATGTCAGAGAGAACCCCGAAAGTTCTAGTTTTTTCATTAAGACTGACACCATGTTCTTGCAGAAGTTGCTTAATCTGTGCATACAGGGGCAACACCAGAAAATAGAAGCCACTCTTTAGGTTTGCATTGGCATCAAATACTGTGTTACAAGAGTCACACTGAGAGGGACAGTCTGCTCTAATGCCAAGGTATTTTAAACAGCTTTCACAATAAAAGTGAACTTCAAATTTAGATGAACTTCCAAATTCTTTGTGGAAAATGTAATTTGAAGATGGGATAAGACCTGGAAACATTATGTTAAACATTTCCAGTAAGTGAGTAAGTGCTTTGCCAGTTAAATTATGCCGTAGCAGATAGGACATCAGCATCAGTACACTTTCTCCTTTTGAAAGAGGTGCACCAGGATACAAGGGTGTGTCACCAGTATCTGCTTCACTAACCTAGAGAGAGAAAGAGACAGAACCCAAAGATGTAAAAATGTGACGAAAAACAAAGCAGGAATCAGTTCAATATGTTGTTTTTTTACTAAATTTAATGTTCTTTACATGAACTATTACACTCCAAACACCATGACACTGAACCATTTACTACATACCACTGACAATTCAGATATGTTTTCTCCACCAGTATTGCCCTCCATCAAGTCTTCAGTGTCCACATCGTTTCCAGCTTCGCTCCTGGTAGCATCAAGCATGCTCCCTTCAGAATCTGACAGGTTTTCCTCATTCTACAGGTTAACAAGGGAAAAAGATGGCTTGAAAGAATATGAATGAATTAAAAGGATAGGTATTTACTTAATCCAAGGTAAAAACTGTGTAATGTATAATTGTGTATTTACCTCTTGAACGTCAGCACCAAACAGTCTAGTTGTGCAGGAGTTTTCAGTGTCCATTTCATCTTCTTCGTCTTCACTGTTGGATGCATTACTCATGTTATCTTCTGTGTTTGTTTGGTCATCTTCATTGTCGTTCTAAAGGTTCACAAAGGAAAGAGAATGAAAAACTGAATGAATGGCAAAATATCAGTGAATTTGTGCAGGTCACAGCTATCCACTAACTACACGTAATACCTTATGTGCAATGTTGACAATGTTGGTGTGAGAGTGGCACTGGACTGTGACAGGATCCATCCTTCAAGCAGCATGGCAGTGCTCACCAAATTTTAGGGCAATTGGCCCAGTATATTTCAAGATTTTAAATAATGAAAAGAAATAACAATGCAAGTAGACAAACTGCAATTTTGTATTTACCTCTTGAATGTCAGTACCCAACAGGCTAGTTGTGGAGGAGTTTCCACTGTCCACTTCATGATCTTCGTCTTCACTGTTGGATGCATTACTCATGTCCTCTTCTGTACTTATTGGGACATCCTCATTGTCGTTCTAAAAGTTAACAAGGGAAAAAATAGAAGGCTTTTCTCGTACCACATTTAATATACTTTAAAGCTGGGCAATGTTTGGATTAAACTGTTAATCACTAATGGGTCACAGACTGTTTATATGCAGGAAATTGTGATAAGTGAAACAGTAAAAATAAGGTAAAAGTTTATTTGACTTGAGGACAAATGTGTGTAAAAAATGTATAGTACAGTATTAAAGAACATGAGTGATTTACTGTTGTTATAAGACAACTCTCTATGAGGCCTGGGTGATATGCACAAAATTAAGTATTACAATATGTCTGAGTGAATACCTCAGCATCAATATTGTGATAATACTGTAAGGAAGACATATGGTGCTTTCAAGAGATATTTACACAATTACATTTTTAATAAACAGCCATTAGCAATGTGAATAAGAATGGTCAAGCAGGAAAGCAAAAAATGCTGACATAGTACTGCCGCAGTAGGTGTAATATGTAAATACCTCTTCAACGTCCTTCTCGAAGTCTTCATTGCCCAGTTCATTTTTTTCTTCTTCACTGTTGGAAGCGTTGTTCCTGTCATCTCCAGTAGTTCTTGGATCGTGTTCATCGTAGTTGTACTTGTATACAAGGAAAGACGGAAAGGGTAAGAGACAAGAAATAAAAAGGTAGTAATTTCTTTCCGCAAGGTTAATATTACTGAATAAATATTAAGAACACTTAAAAGTTAAGGCTAATTATACCCTTAGTTTTTGCAGATGCATCCAAATTATGCTGTGCATCTCAAAAAACATATTTTACATTATTACAGTTCTTTAAGGGTATGTGTGTAGTATTTTTAATGCATTACCAGGTGTATACTTAATGAGTAAAACAATTATAAATAAGTGTAAATAATACACTAATACAATATAAATCATTAGTTGTGTCAGCCTCCAATAAGCATCTTCATTATTTGCATGTAACCAGCTATCTTCTCGGCTTCTCTATATTTATAGAAAAAGAGACACAGAGACATTTTAGTCATATAACGTTAGCTATTGTGCTGTGCTGTGCTGTTTGTAGTGATTTCTCATAATGATATACCGTGATACACCTCAAATGTAGCATTATAACATGAGCAAAGTTCTGACAGGCGAGCACTAGGCTACAGTTGCCTGTGTCTGTGTTAATCTCAATAAAAGTAGTCTGAAGTCTTGGTGTAGTGAACAGTTATTAGTTTGAATCCTAGGTGTTACCAAAGTTACTTACTTTTGCATTCCATCTGAACTTGGTTCTCCTCGGAATCCTTTCTGTGCTGCTCTCCAAGTACCTTTTGTAAGGTCCTGAACGTCTTGCCATTATTTCGCACGTTGCACCCAACTGCTACGAACGACAAATGGGACCGAACGCATCCTTTGGAGTGATCTCCCGCATCACCTGCTTCCCAAACCCTGAAATCCTTTTCGACGCAGTCACGCTCCTCTCGCGATAGCAGGCGATTTGAATTGTGCGCGCGCGCGCATTTCACCTTTGACCGTTAAGCATCTTTGGTGGGTGTGACCGTCACCGGTTTACATATACGATCGATAAAAAAGCTAACGTAATTGTCAGTTATAACATTATTTATCCATCACAATGGCGTTTGCCATATATTATTTCAAGGACAAGACCGTGGAAGTCGGAAAAGTTGATTGGATGAGCGTTGAAGACCAGCAGTATACATCTTCAGAAATGATCACACAGTGCCCCAGACTCGATGATGAAGATGGATGGATAAATGTAAAGTGGGACAAAGGAAGAAAGAAGAAAGATGGTCCATCCTTTTTTCCTGCAAAGGTTTTAATGCTCAGTGGTAAGTAACTTTATAAGTTCGCTAGCAGTTGACTTTGGATATGTCGACATTAAGGCGTTATAGTTTCCCCTTTTTGAAACGCTGCTAGCCTTGTTTTAGTCTCCGGGGAGTCTCCGAGTTTGCGTTTTAGTTTGGACGGGCAAATTATCAAACATATCTTCACAATATAAGTTACATATCAGAGAATGTGCGTCGGTTTTTTTGCCAATTGTGAACTTTTTTATCCCCAATTTGTTATGCTTGCGAGATCATGTTTACTAACCAGCTAATGTTAGCTAGTTAGCTAGGTTATGTGGAGATCAGTATGTAATGTAGTTAACAAGCTACAGCTAGGCTAGCAAGCTGGTTTAGTCACATAGCTAGTGCTTGGTGCTACATGCATCTTAACAGTTTCACTACGTTAGCTAGCTAACATTCCCAACTTGATTGTGTTATCGTTACTGGATTGAATAAATTTCATGCACAGCGAGTCTTTTATGCTAGCTAGTTTCTAGTTCTGACCTCCTTGTGATAGGTTGACGGTTATCGACTGTGCGTAGCAACTAGGCAGCAGACTTCAGACAACTAAGCTAGCTAAGTTAACGTTAATTAACTAGGTGCACACCTGAAATAAACGTGTGTTTTTTTGTCTCAGTTAGTGTTTGAAGATGTAGCTTATATGTCTGAAATATGTGCACAGCCACAGGTTTTTGAATATTATCACTTAGTCAGAAAACAGCCATAAAAATCCATTTTCACCCTGTTTTTAGGAATAAAATGTGAGACTATAAATGACTAAGTGTGACTATAAATGAGACTATGAGTGATATATGAGTAAACCCCCCTTTAAAAACCTTCAGGATATATGAAGGAATAAAATGATAGGATTGAAACAGGAAGATTCAGTGTATGTAAGTGCTACTGAAGTGGAGATTTCTGGCTCAGTGTAAGAGGGAATAACTTATTTTGAGAAAATGACCTTTTAGGATATGCATTGTAATTGAAATGTACAGACTCAAATAGACGAAGTGTAGTGAAAGAAACACTTAAACATGTTTTTTTGGTTATTTGCATGTTATAGAAGCAAAAAAACACCAAAATCTCAAAATAGACCAGTGCATGACAAAACAATGCTTTGCCTTGCGTGCCAAGCCTTATGTTATTAACAAGCTGTCTGTTAGAGAGAGCTCATAGGCCCTTATAGCCTGAGGACCCAATTCGCTCATTGTGCACAACTTCTTCACATAGACAACTACAGTGACCTCTGCCAGAAGAGGGAGGAATTCATAAAGGGTGTAGACATCTGGAACCAAACACTCAAGAGGAAGACCAAGCCCAACAGTAGGTGGATGAAGGACATGGAGGAGGAGAATGAAAGGCCAACAAAACAGGTAATTACATTCACACAGTTAAAGAACAGTTTGCAGAGGATTCTGTGTCACCTCTTAAATGATTCTAGCAGAAAAAAATATACATTACAATACAGGCGTGACACATTACTTTCTCATTATTCTTTATTGATGTGTGGAAAACTGACACTGAAAAGCAAAACCTTTCTTTCCGTTGCTCTGACCTCACTTGGTCTCTTCGCCAGAAAATTTGCATTACTGCATATTTGCAACAAGTTGTCCCTTAATTTCCCTCAAGAGTAGGACAGAATTGTGCAACATTAAATGTAATCACTGTCAAACATCTTGAAAAGCAAATCCCTGTTGACTGTTTTTCAGTAAAGAAATCAAGTGTTATCAGAACAATGTAATGTATGGCTTACATCTCAGTTTGGCATGTTTACATCACAATTTAAAGTAATGCCATTCTTGTGTTGTCTCATGTTTTTTCACTGTAATGATTACTTTGTGATAGATGCTTTATGACAGGTATAGTAGTTTGTAGAGTTTGTAATGCTTTAATTGCTCGTCATAATCCCAGCCATCATGTCAGTGGTATGGAAGTATTTTAACATTTCTGACAAAGACACATTTGCAAACCTTGTTTATCTGCAATTAATAGATGGGATGCATCATCAAAACATTTTAAACCTTCAGGTTTTGAGCCATCACAACACCACAATGACTGTTGTGGTTACCATTTGAGTACTTGGTAGAGTGTCTCCTCATTTTCATGTTTTGGCCCAATACTTTTTACTTAGGTAATCCCTAGGCTGTATTAAAAAGAACAAATTAATTATTTAAAAAAAAGTTCTTATTGTTTTTGTAAATCCTGTATTGGTCATTGAACAATAATTGTATCTCATTATCAGGGTCATAAGTTTTGACAGTGCTATGTAATGGCCTTATGCTATGTCTCTGTTAACCTGATGGATAGGAATGTACACTAAATATTCAGGTAGCACTGGGGAGACAGAAAGTGGAGTCCCCAGATTGCACAGTTGTCAAACTTAAAATATAGATTTTTGATATTTTTTTTTTTGTAAATTATGGGAAGGTCAGAACCCTCTGTGGTCCAGTTAATTCTAGTAATAACTAAATAGTTATTAGAATCAGTATTATTGCACATCCCTGTTATTGAAAAAATGTATCATTTTGACAGCAAAAGAGCAAAAAGGCAACCTGTACCCCAAAAGAAGCAGCAGACCAAATAATTGAAGGCCTGAAGAAGGAGTTGATGGCAAAGCAAGCATCTTTAGAGGTAAATTATTTTGAATATTTACAAATTTTACAGTTTAAGTTATTTTGAGCTTAAAGGAGCAGGTTGTACCCCTAGCAGTGATTGCAAATTGTAACCAACCTGGCATTCACCAGCATCTTGTTCAGGTTTTCCTGTATCACCATAAATGGTCCTGCAGGTGTTACAGCAATAATTGCTGCACCATTTAAGGTAAAATGGGAAACTTCTAACAAGAAGCTGGCGAATAAGCTGAATTCAGCCTCGTAGTTTTAATGTTGGCAGTACTTTTGAAAACAAAAATATTTAAGCTGCTTAAATATACTACCTGCAGTTTTATGTAGAGCGCTACCTTAAATATGCGCTAAGGTAGGACATTTCAACAAGGATTCTTCTTGCTGTGTCTCCCAGCTGGTGCTATAGTACCACAAATTTAACCTTCTGCTTCAGTGTAAAAGTGCAAAAGGTGCTCTCTAAACCCAGTGTTTCGTTTGTCTGTTCTGGGCTATTGTAAAAACATGGCGGTGCTGCACTGTTGAAGGAGGACCTGCTCCTATGTAGATTTGAAGGGCTCATTTCCAGCTAGTGAAAACACAACAATTTGTAATTACTGGTAATTATACACTAATGAAAACATAGTACTATATACTATATGTGCACTATATTCAGTTTCTGCTAATAGACCACTCAAAATATTACACACTGCACTGCACTATTTCATCTTGTTTAATTACTTTTCTGATCATTATGTTTTGGTGTAGTCAAATACCGAAAAGGAGGAGTCATCAGATGAGGATCTACTGCCCAGGAACTGGAGTAAGGCACAGCAGCAAATAAAGGAGCTTAAAAGAGAGAACAAGAGGCTGAAAGAAGGCAATGTTAAAGAGATATTAGATGCCATGAGAGGTAATTTTATGATTTTTAAGCACTTAAACAAATATTCTGCCCTTGTGTAGGCAATATCTCAAAAATTGCAGAGAAAATAAGGCAGCATCAAATCACCTTAGGCTAATATGGGTATGTGGAGTTCATAGCATCAAAAATAAATTTGAAAAACTCAGCAGCAATCAAAGAATACAAGCGAAGTAGAGACAGTTGACCAGTGCTGGCTTTTGTCATTCCATGGTATCCACTGTATTTGGGTGACAGCAGGCAATGAATGTCTCATAAATATCCAGCTCTTACCAAATCACTGAAATGATCTGGACTGATAAAGTTCAGTACAAAAAAGTGAAAAAAAAATACACATATATATCACTGGAAAGCATAGCTTAAGATGGGCAGTTTTGGTTGGTCCTTCTGTCCATCAACACTAAACTTCAAGACATCATATATCAAAATTGATTTTAACGATTGCCTTTAACTTTGGAAAAACACGCTCATGTTGGCTAGAGGATGAACCGTGACGACTTTGGTGACATCATGTTCTTTCTACACACCTCATTAACCCACTACCTGCATTCCCCCAAGCATCCACCAAGCCAGCAGGGCACCAGTAATGAAGAATTGCTTAGTTTTGGGTGAACTAATACTTTAAGGACTTGTAGGCATCATAAAAAAATCCAGTTGTTCTCACTTGTCTTAGCATTTCAGTGTTTCTGTTTTGAAATTTAATTTCCAGATTCAGACTTATTTGTCAGATTTTTTAAATGTCTTTATATAAACTAGGAGGTTTCATTGAATAGTAATGGTGAGAGCCTTTTTAGTGAAAAGTTTGTCTTAAGTTTAATTTCAGGTGGCTTTAAAATGTCTTATATTTAGCATACTGAAACCTGTAGATACCCTGATATATATACATCTTTTTTCCAAGTGACTATTGTGATGTCTGGAATTTGTCTCAACATGCAGTCATGAGACTTAAAGCTTTTTCACTCTTGTCTTATAATTATTTATATGTTCATTCTTTTAACAGAGCTTCCAGTGGTAGTTGCAAAGATGAAAGAAGTAATTGAAAATGTCACATTTCAAACCTCAACTCCTGCATCCACCTGGTCAACACCCACTACATCTGTGGACTCACCAGTTTCTGCATGTGTTTCTCCTCAAGTGGTGTCTGATGATATGGTAAGTACCACATATAGTTATGTTATGGGCCATGGGCCATGTGTTTCCAACCTGGAAAATCTGCATATTCAACCGTGGTGAATGTTCATGTTAACTGGTTAGGATGCACATTCCCTGACCAAACAGGAAATCTGAGAGGCATTCCCACATTTTCCAATGAAACGCTTAATGTGGATGGAGATACTACAGAGCAGTGTGGCCAGGCTGTCCCTTGCATGGCACAGTAGCATTTTGCACCCCATATTAGTTGGTTAATTGGGAAATGTGAGAGGCATTTATGTCTTAGTTATACATACAGCACAGATTTCCCAGGGAATGTGTATCATTATTTTGTCCTTCCTTAAGTGTGTAACAACGTGGGACCACTTTGAATCTAACTGTTCCATTAATTGTTTTGCAGGTGTGTCTTCTGCCAGGCTCTGATGTCAAAGTCCCTAAACCAAAGCTTAACTCTCTGCGGACGGCAAATCCGTCAGTGTACATCGGGGACCTTGCTGTGCTTGTCTATGGCAGGGAAACACTGTCACATTCAAGTTTGACGGGGAGACAGTCAGGGGCACACAAAGACGTGGAATCAAAGCCACAACTTGATAACACAAAACTTGATGCTATAATTGGTGAGTGCATTTCATCAAAGGGAAATTCCATTCTGAAATAAATTCCTACACATCACTTATGAATAGCTTTTTACAAAATGACTACAGTGTTCCATTTTGGATGCGACCATGATAGAGATCAGTTACTGTCACTTTCAACATGGAACAAAAATGGAAGATTCGAAATATTGTGCGAAAAGCCTCTAATTAGAGCAACAAAAGAACCTTTTGACCCTTTCCCGCCTAGTTCTGTCAAGGTGAACTAACATCCTATATCTGACAAAGTCTGTTCACAAATACATTATTCTCTGATGAAATAACACGGCAGTCATGGTTATCAGGTTCATTGTGAAGTAACCTCACCATACAACATTTATTCCCAGTAAACACAAAGCAGAAATGAAACCACAAAACAGGTTATATAGTATAGTAATTTTGCTGATCACATTAGTATTCAGACACTAACCTGAAAAAAATCTAATATGTAGAAGCATGCCACTTTGACTGTTTTGTTGTGTTAATTCTGGGTGGTGAATTTGGGGTGATATAAAAAAAAACGTTAAAGTAACATTTTGTTTTGTTTGTGTGTCCTAGGCCATGCTCTAGCAAAGTTCCCTGACATCAGTGTCCAAGATGTGAGACGCATCATAAGAAAAAAATGCAACAACGAAAGCTATACCAGGCAAGCCACTGCAAAGAAGACCATGTGAAAAGGACTTTTTTTTCCCCGTTGAACATTTTTGGTTGGATTTGGTTGGACTGATCTTGTAGAAGCTACATGTCGCAAATTCTAATATCACACTTGCCTGTGTGTTTGTGATTTGTTTGGAAATGAGTGTAATCCGGTACAATATTTGTTTGAAAATTTTGATTTATAAAAAAACAAATGTGTTCTTAATCCTGAGTATGTCTTGTTTAATTTTATATGTGTAGTCCACTGGTAAGTCTACTTAAAGTACAGTTAAAGGTATATTTTTAAACCTAGCAGTATACTTTAAAGTGCAAAACTAATATATAAGTAGTAAATTAGAAGTATTGTTAAGTTCACTTAAAGAAAACTTAAGTATACTTGCAGTATAAAAACCACTAAACTAGTAGTTTACTGAGAGTATACTTAAAAGTGTACTTTCATAAACTAAAAAAGTGGGATATAAGTAAATAACTAGTAAACTAACAGTATACCTATAAGTTCACTTTTAGTACAGTTCATAGTATAGTTGCAGTATAAAATAAAACTTAAATGTAAACTAGTTATGTACTCAAATTGTACTACTCTTACACTTAAAGGATACTTAAAGTATACTTTCATAAACTAAAAAGTGGACTAGTATTACATAGGGTTAGGGTTACTAGTAAACTAACAGTATATGTAAGTTTACTTGCTGCATACTTGAAAGTATACTTACATAAACTAAAAACATGTTAGAAGTTTACAACTAGTACCTGTAAGTTCACTTATAGTGTACTTCACAATATAGTTGCAGTACAAAATAAAACTTACATGTAAACTAGTAGTGTACTCAAAGTTTACTACTCTTACACCTAAAGTATACTTAATATTATACTTCAATAAACTAAAAAGTGGGCCAATTTAGTCCCAAAAAGTACTGAAAGAGTATACTTATAAGTGTACTACTATTACATTGATATTAGTATACTTACTACATAAAGTATACTTGAGAAATATACTTGAACTTTACTTAAGTTTACTTAATAAAATGAACTTTAAGTATACTTTTTTTTGGTAAGGGGTGGTATATAACACCAGGATTCAGGATTTGTTACATCTCACCATCCACCCTTCTGAGCAGGTACGAGAATGAGCTGGGCATGAGACAGTCAGTGGAGGCCGACATCGCTGGGCTGAGGAAGG
>JAVGWN010001091.1:0-11106 GCA_034552555.1 Semaprochilodus insignis
AACAGAAAGAAAGAAAGAAAGAAAAGAAAAGAAAAGAAAAGAAAAGAAAAGAAAAGAGAGGTCTCTGACTTCTATGAAAGGACACTTGGCTCTAGTTCGAGAACTCGACTCATTCTTGATGCCGAATTCCCGAAGGTGTTCTTTATATCGCAGCCCAGTTTAAACTTTTCCAGCTGCTCCATCCAAACGGGATTGATTAAGGATTTAAAAGGAGAGGGAACACGGCACTGAGAAACGGGATTGTGCAACACCCTAAAAATCAACAAGCGCAGAGGAGCTCGGCATCCAGAGAGAAAGAACAGTCTGGAGCACTGAGCTCACATCTCCTGCAGCTCCGCACGAGAGTGAAGGTCTAACTCGGAGACAGGAACGCCCTGATTCCCTTTTACTGCATCATTCATCCGGCCTTCCTCCAGTCCTCCGAGTCCAGACCAAATAAACGCTCCATTACTGCAGCGCTCGCTTCCTCTAACGGGCCCATAAACAGACTCTGCAGTTCAGCATAACACCATATTTCAGCCTCGGTTCCAAACTCAGGAACATTCAGGAGTTTGTGGAATGGCAGGAAGCCTTAATGTCGGCATTCCTAAATTACTAGCTGCAGTTCACAACGATACATCAGTCACATCAGGCCCAACCAAGATCGTCCTCTTACAGCACAGCTTTAATAAGAACTCAGGATTCCATCAGACTGGAGAACAGTTCATCATATCTAGAACCCAGAAAAAAGTAACGTAATCAGATATGACTAATGACCAACAAGTAACCTGACTATATAAAGATAATGAATGAATGGATCAATGAAAGAAAGAAAGAAAGAAAGAAAGAAAGAAAGAGAGGTGGAGAAAGAAAGAAGGAAAGAAAGAAAAAAGAGAGATGGAGAAAGAAAGAAAGAAAGAAAGAAAGAAAGAAAGAAGGAAAGAAAAAAGAAGAGAGATGGAGAAAGAAAGACAGAAAGAAAGAAAGAAGGAAAGAAAGAAAAAAGAAGAGAGATGGAGAAAGAAAGAAGGAAAGAAGGAAAGAAAGAAAGAAAGAAAGAAAGAAAAAAGAAGAGAGATGGAGAAAGAAAGAAAGAAGGAAAGAAAGAAAGAAAAAGAAGAGATATGGAGAAAGAAAAAGGAAGGAAGGATGGAAGATAAAACAGCTTGCGGTTATACGTTTCTCCAGCAGGGAGCGCTATGAGGACAGAAGTCACTGGTAACCCACACCAGGAGGAGCTCGGAGACGCGTGTCTGCGGTGGTGTGTCAGGGTGACGGGTGAAGCGGGTGAAGCGGGTGCTGAAGAAGGTTTACTATGTGGGTTTATTAAGGGTTATTAAGTGAGTTCTAGATAAAGATGCTGGATAATAAGGCCTCCGAGGGGTACAGAACCTTCGGGGGGCAACAGCGGACCACACCTGAGAGTGGTAGTCACCCGACAATCAGGCGAGTCTTTCTTTTGAGTCCTGGTTCCTCCCAGTGGGTCTTCCTCATGCTTCTTAGGGAACCAAGTTCCTGGTTTCTCGTGTGGTTCATGTAAGACCCAAATATCTGGAAAGCTTCAGGTAGTTTCAGGACAAGCTGTGCTACAGAATTCCCTCAGGAAGCACATGAGGCTGGACAAACATGACGCGGACAAACTTGAGTCAACATCTCGGATGGGCAGGGGAGAATGTGCAAAGTGGATCTCAGGCTCCTGCTGCTTGGCTCAGCAAGCCTTTAATACCCACATGCGAGCTGCGCCTCCCAGCATTCCCTCAAAGAAGGCAGTACGAAACCGGACTAAGGTACATAAACCGACTCATTCCGGGCGGATGAAAGGGAAATACTCAAACGGGATCTGTGTATGATTGTTCAGTGGTTGATTTCTAAATGTCGGAACACTCAAAATATTCAAGAGGTCTTCATAAACAAGGAGGTGACAAGCTCCGAAAGTCTAATTCCCTGCTTTCCAGAAAGCTCCTTAAGCCGCACCCTCTCTCCATTCCTCCTTCAGAGGAAAAGTGCCAGCAGTTCACAAGGCTCTGCCACAAATATCGTCTGGAAAAGGCATCGACCAGGCAGCACACGGCAGAGAGGGAGAGGGAAAAACAGGACAGGGTCTTTAAAGATGGAGCAGAAGGCTAATGGCTAATCCAGGAGCAGGAGGAGAAACGAAAGAAGAGAGAAAAAGAAAAACAACGGCCCAAACGTCAGCAGAACCGCAGTTGCAGTGGCCAAACGTGACCCGATTCCAGCATATGACCATTTAAGAGGCTTTCCTGGAAAATTCTGTGCTAAGTGGGTGAGAGGTCAGGAAGCCACGCCCCTTTACAAACATCCCTTTCATCTCTTTCCTCATCCCTTTGTTTCAATCAATGTTTAATCAACAATAAAGGGGGCAGTCGGGGGCAGCCGGGGGCAGCCGGGGGCAGCCGGGGCTGGAGATTAGGGAACCCGCTGTGCGACTGGATGGTCACCGGTTTGACTATCTGATCTTACAGGACGTGACTAAGTGCCTTTGAGCAAGGCACCTAACCCCAACTGCCCTGCAGGTGCTGTGGATAGGGCTGCCCAGCGGGCAAGTGAGCTCACTGCCCCCTAGTGTGTCAGCACAAATCAGCCTGAACTGACAGGACACGACCTTGAGCAAGGGACCCAGCTACTGTCCCCTAGTGTGTGTGTGTGTGTGTGTGTGTGTTTCACTGCATGAATGTGGATGTGAAATGGTTTCGGAATGTCGCCGGTTCGATCGTCTAATCTGACAGGATACATCCGAAGGCACCTAAACTAAACTGCTCGCCATGAATAGGTCTGCCGACTGCCCCGGGCAACACTGCTCCCTAGTGTGTGTGTTCAGAGTGTGTGTGTGTGCTTGTGTGTGTGTGTTCAGTGTATGTGTGTGTGTTCAGTGTATGTGTGTGTGTGTGTGTGTGTGTGTTCAGTGTATGTGTGTTCAGTGTATGCTCCCCTGTGTGTGTGTGTGTGTGTGTTCAGAGTATGTGTTCAGAGTGTGTGTGTGTGTGTGTTCAGAGTGTGTGTGTGTGTGTTCAGAGTGTGTGTGTGTGTGTGTGTATGTTCAGTGTATGTGTGTGTGTTCAGTGTATGTGTGTTCAGTGTGTTCAATGTGTGTGCTCAGTGTGTGTGTGTGTGTGTGTTCGTTCAGTGTGTGTGTGTGTTCAGTGTGTGTATGCCCCCCGTGCATGTGTGTGTTCAGAGTATGTGTTCAGTGTGTGTGTGTGTGTTCAGTGTGTTCAATGTGTGTGTTCAGTGTGTGTGTGTGTGTGTGTGTGTGTGTGTGTGTGTGTGTGTGTTCGTTCGGTGTGTGTGTGTGTTCAGTGTGTGTATGCCCCCCATGCGTGTGTGTGTGTTCAGAGTATGTGTTCAGTGTGTGTGTGTGTGTGTGTTCAGAGTGTGTGTGTGTGTGTGTTCAATGTATGTGTGTGTGTTCAGTGTATGTGTGTGTTCAGTGTATGTGTGTGTTCAGTGTGTTCAATGTGTGTGTTCTGTGTGTGTGTGTTCAGTGTGTGTGTGTGTTCAGTGTATGTGTGTGTTCAATGTGTGTGTTCAGTGTGCGTGTGTGTGTTCAGTGTGTGTATGCCCCCTGTGCGTGCGTGCGTGTGTGTGTTCAGAGTGTGTGTTCAGAGTGTGCGTGTGTGTGTGTGCGCGTGCGTGTGTGTGGAACAGAACGTTGGATTAGGAAGCTGGTGAATAGGAAGAACTTCAGTCTGGTTTAAAGATGAACATCAACCATGTACCGGTGACAGTTGGGTTCCTTGGGAGGGGAATGGAAAGTGCCGACATCCTCTTCCCAGCCTGGAACGCTGGATTTCTCCACATGTGTGTGTGTGTTCAGAGTGTGTGTGTGTGTGTGTGTGTGTGTGTGTGTGTGTGTGTTCAGAGTGTGTGTGTGTGTGTGTGTGTGTGTGTGTGTGTGTGTGTGTGTGTTCAGAGTGTGTGTGTGTGTGTTCAGAGTGTGTGTGTGTGTGTGTGTGTGTTCAGAGTGTGTGTTCAGAGTGTGTGTGTGTGTGTGTGTGTGTGTGTGTCTGTGTGTGTTCAGAGTGTGTGTTCAGAGTGTGTGTTCAGAGTGTGTGTGTGTGTGTGTGTGTGTGTGTGTGTGTGTGTGTGTGTGTGTGTGTGTGTGTGTGTGTTCAGTGTGCACTGTACGGGCCCATGAACAGGATTTTAGAAAGCATCTCCAGGTCACAATGCAATGCTGAATAGCTATTGTCCCTACTTCTATCCCAGTCTGGTCGGATATGCCGAGACGGAATACTCCCAGCTCCATAAACTGTACGTAAATAGTGCGAGCCTGGTGAAAACAGTATAGGCCCTGGGGGGCGTTTCATGTCAACAACACTGTCTGGAATACAGGCCCGTTTCAAAACAGGATATAAATAAGCTGAAGAACAGCCCAGTCATCCTACACAAACCACACGCAAGGAGGGGGAAAACGAAGCGCGCACTTTGTATGTATTCCGACTCGGGATAATGGCTTCCTGATGGGTGCAATGTAAACAGCACTTTCACATCGCCAAGTGCCTGGTCACTGTGCCCTGCAGCGTCTTCTACAGCTCCAGCAAAACAGCAGGTCATGTTCTCGTGCGGACAAGTCCAGAAAGACCTTTCACACAAAAGCCTTTCCAGAACCGAGTACCACGTAGAACAAACGTGTAGAGCACAGTACAGCAGAAACGTGAACCTGTTCCTGAACGGTCCCAAAGAACCTATTCATCCAGTGTGTAAATGGTTCTCTGATGTTCTACATAGAAGCTATGTGACTTTGTTCCCCCAGATGTGGTTCTACACTGCGCCCCGTCTCCACCCTATGATCTGGTTCTAGAATGAGACGAGTTGTTTCCCCTTTTTGGGTGAGCTCCTCATGAATAATGAGCTCTGCTCTGATTGGCTGGTTTACAGTGAGACCCCGCCCACGATGATCACACAGAAGCACCATGTGGAAATAGATTAAATAAAATGAGCCACTGTGTAAATAAGCTCCGCCCTCTTACTATTTAGTTGGCTATGCTAGTTACTTGGAGCTAATGCTAGTAGCTAACGTTCCCTGTACTAGCTACTGGCTCTCCATCTGCACATCAACACAACAGTGTTTGAGGGTCGCGGTATGTGGGTTCTGTGTACTGAACTCTCCTGATTACACCATCACAGTGTGGATACAGCTTCACAGTCTATGGCACCTTTAATATTACTGTAGGTCCATGTGGGTGGTGCTGTCATTCAACAGGCCCTAATGATGCTCACTGCAGGTGGAGCGACATCCCTGAACAGCCGTAACATCATCATATTTGCTTTCAGGCTGAATCAGTACACATTCTGGAGCAGCATCCGACAAACAGGAGATTACATAACGGGTGCTCCACTACAGACTCCCACGTGATGGTGTAACTCATCATCAAACCTCGGAACGTTGGTGCTAGACACCATCCAAACACGGCAGCTGTAATGAAAATATGCGGGATCAGAGGAGGAACACAGATGTGCGGGATGCTGACTTCATCAATGCTGGAATCTGACATTTCACAAGAGGGTGGTGGAGGGTGATGGTGTGATGGTAGAGAGGGAGGGAGGAAGAGAGGTGAACATCTGGGAACAACAAACGAGAGAGAGAACATCTGGCTGCCTGGTCTGGTCGGCATGCCGAGGTTTTGACTCACTGCAAACATCATTTCCTGTGTGACCCCGCCATGTGGCTGCCATGGTGACCTTGCAAACTCCACCACTACACAAACGTCAGCTCCGGAACACTGCAGCATGGCGAGATCTACTGACCTGCATTTCTGCAGTCCAGTTTAAACAAAGCCGGACGAAGCTGGACAGCCTTCAGGATCACTGCTGCTGCTGCTATGCTAACGTGCTGTAGTCCATGTTTATAGATTAGACTCAGTGTCAGAAACCACATAAGCAAGTAGGTGTAGTACAAACTTCCATTATGTGGCAGCTACATTAGCCTCGTAGCTTCAGTGCTAAAGCTAAAGAACTACAAAGTTCTACAGAACTTTAATCTGAATCTGAAAACTCAGTGTATAATAATAATAATAATAATACATTCGGTATATGATCAATATTTATTGAGCTACACATACAGAAGTCTGTCTCTCAGTATGGCGTCGGGCCGCCGTGTTCACTAACCCAACACGCCAGACGTCTCGGCATGGAGCTGTAGAGGTTCCTAATGGTGTCCTGTGATAATCCATCCCATGCAGCTTGAATATCCTCACACAGTTCCTGCAGATGGTGCGGTAGGGGTGGAGGTGGAGGGACACCAGGCCTTCTGGACGTGTGACAACAGACCGTCCATCTTGGTGCTGACCACGGTGCCTCCACACACGGATTCGTTGGTCGTCTCCACCAAGACAAAAGCGGGACTCGTCACTGAAGATGACCCGCTGCCATTCTGAGTCACTCCATGACAGTCTGGTACGACACCATTGCAGTCTTTGGTGACGGTGACGTGGTGTTAAGGACAGTCGTGGTAACGGTCTGTGTGCATGTAGTCCTGCGTGGTGCAGCCGTCTGCCAATGGTGCTGCACTAACAGGATGGAGGACATCACTGCTCGCTGGATGTCTGTAATCGTGGCTGTTGGGTCAGTCAGGTACAGGGATAAGACCCGTCCTTGCTCACGTCACATGCACAGCCGAGTGTGAATCATTTGCATGTCTCAGGATGTCAAACCTACACACCAAGTTTCATATTTATCTTAGTTATTTTATTTCTATATTAATTTGTTTATTTATTATCATTATTTCCTTATTGTAATTTTCTGTCCAGTTTTAGTTTATTTTTCCTTCTTATTTTTATTTTTTTCCCCAAAATTTATTTTACTTAATTTTTTCTCATTTTGTTTTTAATTGAATTACTTTTTACAGTCCTTTTATTTGTCTGTTTTTATCTTAGTTTGTCTATTTATCCTTTTATTTCACAATCTTATGATCCTATCAGTTTATTATAGATTATATTCCGTTATTTTTTTTATTAATTAAATCTTAATTGTTCTCTTAATTCTATTACCATTTTTCTTGTCTGAGTTTGTCAACATGTCCTACACAGTCTTTGATTTAACTCAGTTCCATGTTTAATCCCAGATTATAATCCATTTTTACTGCTTTTTCAATCATTTTTGACTGACTGATTGATTACTAGATGCACGGTGGACGTTGCTGGGGTGGCATGGAGAGCTCGGCCCTGATTAGCCACTTAAATCCCTCCATCCCGCTCGTTTTGATGCAGATCCTAATCATGGCAGCCCACGTCTCCTAAAGCTTCTTCACACAGCTGTAGAGGATAAAAACACCTCATGCCAGTTTTCCAAACTGTGGACACCAAGCACCTCCTGGCAGGTTGACTGGATTTGGAGTAATGGAGGACAAATCATGTCCAGTTCATTTTCCACTACGCTGCTGCTCAGTTCTAGGAGACTCGATGTGACGTGTCTATTAGGCTACGATATGTGACCACAAACTGATTAAACCTCGCACACACCCGAGTACAGGAGGCTACATGACGATCCCACGCGGCTCTCTGAGGCTCACCGCAAGCCGGCAGGAATTCTGCAGGGGAACACTGAGGCTGCTATAAAAAGTCAGGCCATAAAAGCCTTCAATGAGTCAATTAATGCCGGCCAGTGTTTTGCGGGTAGGCCCCAAATTTCTGCTCCGGTGGAACACAGCTATGCCCATTCAGGACGGCGTGGAAAACGGAGCGAGAGAAAGCAGAGAAACGGGAGGAGGAGGGGGAGGAGGAGGAGGAGGAGGGAAAGCTGGGTGTACAGTACGAGCATGTGTGTCCATGTGCCAGCTCCACATCAGCGACACATTACAGGAAAAGTGTTTTAGTTAGGCGTCTCAGGGCCACTGGATCCGATTGGCTGATCCGGACTGATCACCAGTTGATGCCTCTCAGCCAATCGCAGCGTGTTAACTGCTTCACTCCGTCACACAGCACACAGTTTAGGATGTTTTATTGATACCAATATCGATATTCATGCTCATCGACTCATTGATCCGACTTTCCGTAATTTGGTGCAACCCTCCGGAGTGAATCTTTTGGAATTACTTTGACTTCTGCACTGACTGCTAACAAAGTGTCCATGAGTTCAGGCTGAGGAGACGTTGGGTGAAGACAATGACCCAAACACATTAAAGAACCAAAACCAACTAAAGAACAGATGTGGAAAAGAAGAAGAGCCATGTTTGGAATGAGCCAGAGTCCTGACCTCAACCGTATGGAGAAGAGGGCTGTGCAAGCAGGACATCCCAGAACACTGATGAGCTGAGACACATCTGCAGGAGGAATGGTCCAGAATTCCTCCTCAACCTTGGTCAGATCTTATTAGGAGCTACAGGAAGCGTTTGGTGGAGGTGATGCTGCTAAAGGAGGATCTGCAGGTACAAGGGTTCTCTTACTGGTTCTAGCCTGCACTGTGGATGCTCCTCAATGTGTGTGTGTTAGTGTAGTTACATTGTGTGTGTGTGTGTGTCTAGAATTGTGACCATCAGACCACGTTTTATTACACAGTCGAGTCACATTATTATGACCAGCAGCTCATGAAGGAAGTCTGAAGGATGATTTCATGGCATTCTCTGGGTCCACTCATCCATGTGGAAGGTGCTCTCAACCGATTTGGGTATGACTCCATCCTTGCAGGTCACGTACACCCATTGTCCTCCCTGGGGCAGATTGGATCTTCCAGCAAGACAATATCCGACACTGATTGGAAGAGCATGACCAGGACTTCCAAGTAATACCCCAGCCCTCGAATTCCCCAGACTTGAACCCAGTTGAGCATCTGTGGGACCACCTCAATTGCCATGTGAGCTCTATGCCACGTTCCCTCCAGCAGGTGTGGGACGCACTGCAGTCAGCATGTCTCCAGATAAGTGTGACAACCTACCAGGACCTCGCTGCGTCCCTCCCAGCCCGTCTAGCTGCTGTCCGTGCTGCACATGCCGGTTACTCTGGGTATTAGCTAGTGGTCATAATAATGTGACTCCACTGTGCAATAATCAATACACAAATCCAACTAATTCCAGGCTAAACTTTGGAGTCTCCTGAGAGGAATGTGAGCTGGAATGAAGGTAAAGAGCAGACACAATGAACACTCAAACACCCGATACTGAGCTCACCAGACAAAGAATGAGTCCACCTATGTGTTTAAGGTGGTAGTACCTTCAAGCTCCTACAGATGGCGCTGCACGGGGATGATGGGTCTATTAATTCCTTGCGGGGTGTGAGTGACGGGATCCATAGATTGGGAAGAGGTGGTACAGTGCAGGGAATGTCTCATTCCATGTGTGGAAAATGGCTCCAGAGCAGATGTTAATGATTGGCTAAAAGGAGTGACTGCATTTGGGCGTGTCAAAGACCATAGTGTGAAGGAAGTAGCTGAATCTGCAGGTGTATGGAAGCGTACGGTCATACGGGTCTACCAGCAGTGGATAAAATCCCAGTCTACAGGGAATTCTCCTCGGAATTGTGCCAGGGAAGGCATCTACCAAATCTGACCCAACTGACCAATTCTTTGATGTAAGAGTGTCTGAACATTGATGTGGCTACATCCAGAAACTCGTCCAGTACATGCCCAATCCAGTCACAGCTGTTGTTGGTGCTGGTGGAGGGATTACTCCACTCTTAGGAACGGTTCGGTCACAGGGGATTCAGTTTTTCCTGTAAATAAGATTTCCAGATGCTGAAAAAAGGAATAACTCGTTTGACTGGAAGTTTAAAGCGTGAAGGGTGGTCTCTGACTTCTGCACCGGTCTGTAGACTCTGTTTTGAGGGCTTTCAGCTGGAATGTAAATACCAGCAGCCCGGCAGACAGCATGGACTCGTCCCTCTACCTTCTGTCCCACATCAGCTCCACCCGCACTTTCTCCTCCATAACTCTCTCTCCGACTCGGCTTCATTCCACT
Source organism: Semaprochilodus insignis (assembly GCA_034552555.1). Taxonomy (NCBI): domain Eukaryota; kingdom Metazoa; phylum Chordata; class Actinopteri; order Characiformes; family Prochilodontidae; genus Semaprochilodus; species Semaprochilodus insignis. The sequence goes on from JAVGWN010001091.1 coordinate 9,890, forward strand.
CAGTGGTTCAGCCACTGGCATGCCTATTGTTCACAGTCCCACTATTTCCAAAACACTTCTAACTTCAGCTTTTCTCCTTACCTCCCTAATTCCTTCTCTCTCTCTCACACACCACGTTTCCACTTTAACTCATTCCACTTCTCCTCGCTCCAACACCCTCACTGCCGCCTTTCCTTATGTGTATCTCTTATATACACATTTTTCTTATCCATAATATTCCATGAACTGCTATACTTTGTCCCGGACAACACAGCATCCACAACAGAATCCAGCTTAAAAGAATTCCAGCTTCTATAAAGCAACTTTACCTTACACTGTTTCCTTAAAAATGCAGCTCCAGGAACATTATCATGGCATCCTGACTTATAACAGGGAAAAAGGCATCTTTGTCATTCCCAATCCAGGTTCGGATCGCCTATGCAATGTTGGAGGAGTGTGTACAAGACCTTTCACAAGAACTGCGTAATGCTTTGCAGCACCACGTCACATACCGACAACTATGGACCTTCAGCAGCTATAAGAAGAAGCTAGCTCGGTATTCCCAGCATGGACATCATGGCCGAGGTTGGATGGAGACGGAAGTTGTTAGTGGAAGGGATGTGACCTAGCAAGACACCAGACAAGAGTAAATCGTGGGCTTGCTTTTACTCACTGGCAGGAGCCTAAAGAGATGAAAGGATGTGAGACAGTCTCACGGCTAACGGGAAAACCGCGTAACTCCGACACCATTCCAACAGCACCTCATTAATGATCATTTAAATCCTCACAGCGATGTTCCAACATCAGCCCCTGACCTCACTGATACTCAATCAAATCCTCACAGCAAATGTTCAACATCAGTACCTGACCTCACTAATACTCAATCAAATCCTCACAACGTTTAACATCAGTACTTGACCTCACTAATACTCAATCAAATCCTGACAGCAATGTTCAACATCAGTACCTGACCTCACTAGTGCTCAATCAAATCCTCACAGCAATGTTTATCATCTAGTGTAAAGTCCTCCCACTTCACCTCAGTAGAAACTGGAGTCTATTAAGGTTTGGACACACGTCATATGCCACGTTCCAGTGATTAAAGGTCAAAGTCATACGGAGTGGTCAGAACTGTTTACAGTGGTGGTGAAGGTAACCAGACGTCCCCCTCTAAAAGCTCCCTCACAGAAAGTTCCTACATGAGGTGGTTCTGAATACGCTGCCTGATGTCTGAGACG
>JAVGWN010001092.1:0-12905 GCA_034552555.1 Semaprochilodus insignis
GACCTGTTATCAGGTTAGTGCTCTGCTAGGACAAGGTGTACTGTATGTAGACATGAACAGAATCTGCACTAAATCTACTTTTACAACTGTCTGTTAACAGGTCCTCCTGCCCTCCTGGGTGCCATCGTGGTTGCTCTGTGGTCAGGATGATGGTGGCCGGTCCAGCTGATAGTGGAGGCCTTATATATAATTGAACATAAGCATGTACAGAGTACCTAAATTGTGTGTGTGCGCATATATAGGTGCCCTGTTCTTTCCCCCAGGACCCCAAGATCACTAACTCCACCCCATGTACTGATGTGAGTTGGATGTGTGCCAGCAATCTGAGTGACTATAGTGAATGTGCACTGCAGCGTTCCACAGGTTCCGTGTTTTTATGTTCCTGCTGTTCTTCTAGCACCAGTAAAACACTGAATACAACAGAACCGCTGTGTGACATCACTGACTTTACCCTCCCAGTGAGAACACGCTTCATCAGACTCCTTCAGTGCTGTGTGTCTGTACTGCAGTACATACTGGACACGGCTTTGCTTTTAGGTGGGAACATATACAGCAAACATGTAGCACCATGGTACTTCAACAGGTTCTCACAGTACACCGTATGTGTCTTGGTACCTGATTGTTCTGATAGTCTGAGGAACTGGAACAGAGAGAATGCACAGTAGAGGCATGTTTAGGGAACACTCTAGAATCCTATAAATACAACGTTTCTTCAACACTCCACACACTACACTGCACTAACACCAGCTGAACACGGCTAATTATGCTGTACACAGTGGATTTTTAAGTATCGTCGTTATGAGCCATTCTGAGGGTAAATTAAAGAATCCATTTCTGAAGAGGCCATAATTCCATGTGCCAGTGTGTGAATTCAGTATATATATATATTCAGTATTTCAATTCAATCCAGTATTTTGTGGTATTACAATGAAAATGAAATGAATTTAATAAAAGTACAAATATGCTCATGCAGGTAGGATTATAGCCTTAAATGTGTTCACAGTTTTGGTGCAACATTAAAAATCCATTGTCAAAAGGAATTTACATTATATTCCATTTTCCAACTACTTCAAATGTACTTCCATAAAAATTAAAATTTAAACACATTTAAGACTTTAAAAGTCCTTAAATCTGCATGCAGATCAGAATCTTTTGTATTGTCACAATATTTGGTGAAACATTAAAAGTTTGATTTTATAAATAGTTTACCATATAATCCAAAACACACATCATGTGGAGGCATTTCCTACGAATCTGAGTTTCTTGGAATGAAAATGGAGAGACCTGAAAATACACATGAAGGTAAAATTATAGCCTTTCATATTTTGGCACTTTCGGCAAAACAATAAAAAAATTTTAAGTTCAATGAATAAAAAAAAGTTCATTTTCATCTGCTTGATTTGTTTATGAGGAAAACCCCAAACATATATGTGAACACAATATGAAATTAAATGAATTACAATATTAAAAACACCAACATATATAAAGACAGGAAAATAAAAATTATAATAAGCAAATAACAGCTAATATCCCCTCCCTCCCCGCTTCTCCCAGGTGCCACCCACATGCCTTAACAGAAGTCCATCATATATTGTTTCTAGAGGGAATGAGGGAATTCCAGATCCCTTTCAACAAAGGTAGCTGACCTTTTAACATAAACAAAGTCTCTTAACCGGCGGAGCCTCTTTCCTCCTCCACGACAGAAGAACCACTTTTACTGCTCCAGTCAGAGCATGGTCCAGAAAACGGATCTGCGAGGAATGCAGGTGTTTCATAGCGTCTGAACAGCCCGGAATGATCAGTATCAGATACGGATCTAATTTCAGGTTCTAAATCATGGATAATACCTTCAATACCTCTATCCAGAACCTCTAACTCAGAACATACAGCATAGCTATATGCTAAGGAGGCCTCCACCACATGTCTTACATGAAGGAGAGACTTCTGGGAAAATCGGATGCAGTCTCATTTTGGAATAATGATCCATAGCCATGAACTGGACCAAGCAGTAAGGGAACCCTTACGGAACAAGAATGAATCTCAGCAACAGATTCTGCCCCAAAATGGGATAGGGACACCCATTTCCTCATCCCATTTGGAATCAGCTGCACCAGTGGATGGGATTTGCTGTGCCATGAGCATTCCATACAAATTTGAAATCCTGACATCCGAGTCTTTATGTAACTCCCACACAGAGTCTATAGCGTTGGGGAAAAGCTTATCCTGATCTGCTGTATAATATCCACCACCTTAACTGGCATTAGTTCACTTTTTCCCAATGAATTTTATGTCCAGAAAAAGATCCAAACACTTTAAATGAGTTCAGTATATTTAGGAGGGAAGCTTTAAAACGGGAGACATACAAGAGGATATGGTCCACATACAAAGCAGTTCTAAAAGCTCATTTTCATTAGGAATTCTATGTTTTATTGGTGCAACATTGATACTGCATTTCCAACAGGAATTTGCTCTATAACCCATAAACTACATCATATGTGAAGATCAGAAGCGTTTTATAGGTTAGTGTTTTTAGTGATAAACTGATATTATGTTGTACAATTTTAAGAACAGGTCGGTTCTAATTAGCATGGAACCTCAGAAGTGTTCACCATCAATGTGGAGACTGGTACTGAAATACTTACAGTTAGTAAAACTGTACTACTGTACAACAGTTCAACACAACATCTCTAAAAACAAAACACTTAGGGCATCACATAACTGTAAGAAAATTGTGTAAGCTCCAAAATAGAGCAAACACTCAAATCACAAACAGAATTAATCACAAACTTGACAAACTAGTGAGTGTTTGTGGGGTACTACAGCAAACCTATTCGAGATGTGTGTCTCTATTAATGTATTTGATTGTTTTTCACAAACTTCAGCATAACAGAATACAACTTTTCCCTACTTAGCTTAAATAAGTATTTGCATTTTATTACCTCTTCAATGTGTCGTGCTCCCATCGAGATGAGCAGTCCTGTAGTCCAACCCTGATTGCATATGGACTATTTGCTCCTGCTCGTTTGAAGTTTCACACTGTTTTGGCAGCAAATAGAAAGCCACTTCAAGTGGTTCAAGTCTCTTGGCAGGAACAAGATTTGCTGCAGGAAAGCGCCTCTTTCCTCTTCCCTTGGTAAAAAATACCTAGAAAGGGCCTATAAAAAAAGTATAGAGTACATGGAGTAAAAAAGCATAGAGTTAAATCATGAACTGTAACTACTATAACATTATCCGTTTTTTTATTGGGGATGTTAAAAAAAAAAACGATAACACAACGACAGGTATATTTAAACTTTGTCTTGCATGAATTAGATTAACATATTGGCCCCGTACTGGTTCTGTACTGTTAACAGGTTCAATTAAGGTGCTAGAGTCCATCAATGATGCCTTCAAAACACAATTTCACATGAGGTCTTAATGTAAAACACATGAGATTTTAATGTATTTTACTGAATTGGTTACTAAAGATTAAACACCTTCTTCTTGACTTAAAATGTAATTTCTGCAGTATTGGTAAGATAAGGAACACGCAATACAACACTATGGCAGTCGTCACTGACTGTAAGCAACAGGTCAAACTTTTTTTCCTGTACAAATCAACAACAATGGTAAAGTATGTATACAAAAGGCTTGCATTTAAAATAGTAAACTTGTCCTTTAAGCCTTTACCTGGTCATTTCCATCAGAACCGATGGTCTTTCTGGCTTAAGGGCTGAACTGACATTGTGACCTCCCTGCCTCTGTTCTCTGTAGGATTGTGTCCAATAATATTTTAACTATCAATAAGTCTAGAACAGATTAGTAAAAACAAGCCACATGTATATGAACTTAAATTTGAAACTAAACCTCATATCTCGATTTGTGGCTGACTCTACAACTTCAGCCTGACTAGCCTGTCATCACAAACAACACAGAAATCAATAATAAGAATATGACAAACCAGTAAGGTAAAGATGTAGTTATAAACGGCTAAACGTTTATAAACTTTAGTTAACATAACATAACGAGCCTTGGTACAGTTAATAACTGTACTAAACAAAATGTATGGTAAGCAGACTGTCGGTCAGATACGTTCTTTGCCAGTCGAGGTAGATTTACCGCCACGCGTTAGTTCTGCAAAACATTAGCGGCCGACACCGTATTAAAGTTCCACATACATATTATCTAATAACAATATGTTAAGTTTGCAACGTGTCAATGTTATTTAATCCTAAAGAAACAAACCACACAAAAGACAAAGGAAAGAATTAAAATACTTACCGATGCGGCGCCATTTGAGTTTGCCGCTATAGCTGCAGCAGTTGACCGTCTTGTTGTAAACAAATCTGCTTCGCTGTCACGTGATCTTGGGAGTGGAACTTGATTGGCTGGATGTTGGTTCGATCCGCGGCAGAATAATTGCTCATCCTTCGTATCCCGGATGTTTAATCTGAATATTTTAACTTGAAATTTGGCATCTGAATTTGGCCTATCGAATTTCTGCAACTTCGTTATATATTATTAGACTAGAATTAGACTTGAATTTTCTATTTCCAATTGGTTAACACTGGAAAATAAAGGTGAAAATGAGTTCTTCTAAACTACATGGATGAGGCCTGACAAGGGAAAGGACTGTTGTAGAGTTACCAAACTTGGCACACGTTGACATCACCACACTCTGATAACGTGGCCTGAGATTGGTGATTCAGTCAATGGTATCAATTCCTTCATCCTCCAAGAACTGCCTGCATACTCCCGTCACATGAGGCTGGGCATTGTCGTGCACCAGGAGGAACCCAGGACCCACTGCACCAGTGTAGGGTCTGACAATGGATCCAAGGATTTCATCCCAATGCTTAATAGCAGTCAGGGTGCCGTTGTCTAGCCTGCAAAGGTCTGTGCGTCCTTTTAGGGATATTCCTCCCCAGAGCATCACTGAAACACCACCAAACCGGTCATGCTGAATGATGTTGCAGGCGGCATAACGTTCTCCACAGCGTCTCCAGACCCTGTCACATGTGCTCTAGTCTGTGAAAAGCACAGGGCGCCAGTGGCGGATCTGCCATTCCGGTGTTCTATGGCACATTTTTGTAGGGCTCTGTGAATGCTCATCCTGTTCCTCCTTGCACAAAGGAGCAGGTACCGGTCCTGCTGAGGGGTTAAGGACCTTCTACGGCCTTGACCAGCTCTCCTAGAGTAACATATTGATGTGCCATCCTTCAGGAGTTGGACTACCTGTGCAACCTCTGTAGGGTCCAGGTACTGCACCATGGTACTAGTAGTGATGCTGACCCAAGCCAACTGCAAAACTAGTGAAAAATCACTCAGAAAAGATGAGGAAGGACAAAACGTCAATGACCTCGACCTTTGTTGCTCCTCTAGTGCACCTGTTGTTAATTTCATTAACACCAAAGCAGCTGCAACTGATTAACAACCCCGCTACTATTTAATTGACCAGATCAATATCCCAGAAGTTGAATTGAGTTGATGCTATACTTTGATTAAAAAGTGTTCCTTAATTTTTTTAGCAGTGTATATTCTACTAACTTTAAGTGAAGTATGTTGGATTTCAGATTCAACTAATGTCTAGAGATCTATGGGAACCCTTGGGCTTGGCTTCCTTGAGAGAGTAAGCAATGTGAGGTTAAACCATTCCTTGTAGTAAACAGTAGCTGCCATTAGATGGTGCTATCAGGGTTTAAAGCTAGGTTAAGGGGAGTAAGAAGAAAAAAAAGCTCAAACTCGTAATGAAAACATGTTTCGGACTGAAATAATGTTTTCTGGCATGGATACTGCCAAAATGTGGAAAGAATGATTGAAAAGAGTACTAATAAGCAAAACAGTACTGACAGTATCGTTTTGAGTGCTCTCTGGCGCTGAAAAGGCTTTTAAGGTGCTTTAGAAGCGCTCACAGAGTTTAGAACTGCCAAGAAGCTCAAACTTGTAATGAAAACATGTTTCTGACTGAAATAATGTTTTCTGACAAGGATACTGGTTAAATATGTAGAGAATGATTGAAGTGATGAATGATGAGTGGGCTAAAACAATTGTACGAGATCTAGTGAGGACAAGGAAGGTCCTAGAGTCACCAAACTTGACACACTTTGCCATCACCACACCCTAATGACTTGATCCAAGTTTAGGCTGAAAGTTCATGGAATTTGGGGCAAATCCATGTTTTAAATGGTGAATGGCTGAGGCCTGACAAGGGAAAGGAATATTGTAGAGCTACGAAACTTGGCACATGTTGACATAACCACACTCTGAAAAAGTGGACCACGTTTGGTGACTCTAGGGTGAAAGATCAAGGAGTTCCAGCCAAATCAATTTGGAAAAGGTGAATTTGGACATAAGTCTCAAGTGGAAAAAAACAATCGTACGAGGCCTAGCGAGGGCAGGGAAAGTCCTAGAGGTACAAAACTTGGCACATGTTGACATCACCACACTGTGATAAGGTGGCCTGAGATTGGTCACTCTAGGGCCAAAGGTCAGAGAGTTACAGTCAAATCCATTTGGTAAATGTGAATTTGGACCTAAGCCTCACATGAGAAAATCCAATCTTACGAGGCCTAGTGAGGGCAGGGAAGGTCCTAGAGTTACCAAACTTGGCACACGTTTACATCATCACACCCTGATGACTTGATCCAAGTTTGGTGACTCTAGGGTGAAAGGTCTTGTACTTAGGCCAAATCTATTTGGTCAATGGCGAATGGATGACGCCTGAAAAGGGGAAGCAATGTTGTAGATTTACCAACCTTGGCACACGTTGACATCACCACACTCTAATAAGGTGGCCTGAGTTTGGAGACTGTAGGTTCAAAGGTCAGGGAGTTACAACCAAATCCATTTGGTAAATGTGAATTTGGACTTAAGCCTCAAGTGGGGGAAAACAATCGTACGAGGCCTAGTGAGGGCAGGGAAGGTCCTATAGTTAACAACCTTGGCACACGTTGACATCACCACACTCTAATACGGTGGCCCGAGATTGGAGACTCTAGTGTCAAAGGTCAGGGAGTTACAGCCAAAACCATTTGGTAAATATGAATTTGGACTTAAGCCTCAAGTGGGATAACCCAATTGTACGAGGCCTAGAGAGGACAGAGAAGGTCCTAGAGTCACCAAACAGGGCACACGTTGACATCATCACTTGATCCAAGTTTGGTGAGTTTAGGGCGAAATGTCATGGAGATAGAGCCAAATCCATTTGGAAAATGGTGAAAGGATGAGGCCCGAAAAGGGACAGTAATATTGTAGAGTTATCAACCATGGCACACACTTACGTCACCACACTCTGATAACGTGGACCAAGTTTGGTGGCTCTAGGGTCAAAGATCAAGGAGTTCCAGCCAAATCCATTTGGTAAATGTGAATTTGGACTTAAGCTTTGAGAGGGAAAAAACAATTGTACGTGGCCTAGCGAGGGCAGGGAAGGTCCTAGAGTGACCAAACTTGGCATACATTGACATGACAACACTGATAACGTGGTCCGAGGTTGGTGTCTCTAGGATCAAAGGTCATGGAGTTAACTCCAAATCCATGTGGTAAATGGTGAATGGATGAAGCCTGAAAAAGGAAAGGAATGTTGTAGATTTACCATCCTTGGCACACCTTGACATGACCACACTCTGATACGGTGGCCCGAGTTTGGTGACTCTAGGCTCAAAGGTCAGGGAGTTAAAACCAAATCCATTTGGAAAATGTCAATGCGGACTTAAGCCTCAAGTGGGAAATAACAATCGGATGAGGCCTAGTTAGGGGAGGGAAGGTCCTAGACTTACAAAACATGGCACTCATTGACATCACACCCTGATGACTTCATCCAAGTTAGGTGACTCTACGGTGAAAGTTAATGGAGTTAGGTCAAAATGCATGTGGGAAATGGCGAATGTATGATGCCTGAAAAGGGAAAGGAATGATGTAGAGTCACCAACCATGGCAAACATAGACATCACCACACTCTGATAAATTGGCCCAAGTTTGGTGACTGTAGGGTCAAAGATCAAGGAGTTCCAGTCAAATTTATTTGGTAAATGTGAAATTGGTCTCAAGTGGGGGAAAAGCAATCATACGAGGACAGGGAAGGGCCTAGAGTGACCAACCTTGGCTCACGTTCACATCACCACACTCTGATAAGGTGGCCCGAGTTTGGTGAGTCTACGGTAAAAGGTCAGGGAGTTACAGCCAAATCCATTTGGTAAATGTGAATTTGGACTTAAGCCTCAAGTGGGGAAAAAAAACAATTGTACGAGGCCTAGCGAGGGCAGGGAAGGTCCTAGAGTCACCAAACTTGGCACACGTTGACAACACAACGCCCTGATGACTTGATCCAAGTTCGCTGACTCCAAGGTGAAAGGTCACTGAGGTAGGTACAAATTTTGTAATTGGTGAATGGATGAGGCCTGAAATGTGAAAAGAATGTTGTAGAGTTACCAAACCTGGCCCATGTTGACGTCACCACAGTCTGATAACGTGGTCCGAGTTTAGTGACGGTACGGTCAAAGGTCAGGGAGTTACAGCCAAAACCATTTGGTAAATGTGAATTTGGATTTAAGCTTTCAGTGGGACAAACCAATTGTACAAGGCCTAGCGAGGACAGGGAAGGTCCTAGGGTTAACAAACTTGGCAAAATTTGACATGACCACAATCTGATAACTTGGCCCGAGTTTGGATTCACTAGGGTGAAAGGTCTGGGAGTACAGCCAAATCCACTTGGTAAATGTAAATTTGGACTTTAGCCTCAAGTGGGAAAAACCAATCGTACAAGGCCTAGCGAGGGTAGGGAACGTCCTTGAGTTACCAAACTTGGCAAACTTGGACATCATCACACCCTGATGACTTGATCCACGTTTGGTGACTCTAGGGTGAAATGTCATGGAGTTAGGTCCAAACACATTTGGTAATTGGTGAATGGATGAGGTCTGACAAGGGAAAGGAATGTTGCAGTGTTACCAAACGTGGCCCACGTTGACATCACCACACACTGATAACGTGGCCCGGGTTTAGTGACTCTAGGGTCAAAGATCAAGGAGTTCCAGCCAAATCTATTTGGTAAATGTGAATTTGAACTTAAGCGCCAAGTGGGAAATACTAATCGTACAAGGCCTAGCGAGGGTAGGGAAAGTCCTAGAGTCACCAAACATGGCACACGTTGACATCACACCCTGATGACTTGATCCAAGTTTGGTGACAGACTATTGTATTAAAAAACATCTTTATTATACTCTCCTTCAAAAAGCCTTGTAACATTGGCCTTTCCTGTTCCAGAAATATAAAATGTTAGTCATATGCATAATACATAATATGCCGCCTCCTACAGTAAAAAGACATGAAGGTTAATACTGCTTACTCTGATCTGCGTCTGAGTGTGAATGGTTGACAGAATGTATGTGTTGGCACTATGATGGGCAGGAGAACCCAGTTCTCATCAAAACTGTAATTAGACATCCAGTAATGGCCATTAAACTTTCAGGGTAAACCAAATATAACATACTAAACCTGTAACAGACTATTGTATTAATGAATATCTTTATAATACAATTGGAAATGAACATGGCACCCATGTACAACATACATACCAAAATTAATGCAGAACCCAGACTTCAGCTTTTCCATGCATGTTGAAAAAAAGAAACGAGTTACGCCCTGTCCAACAGCAGTATCTCCTGTAACAAAACGTAAGGTTTAACAGAATAAAACAGAAAGGAAAATAGAAACACTTGAATCATGTATACCTTCAAGTCTGCAATTCAGGGGTCATTCCACATTAGGTCATTTGTAAAAGGAGATCAGGTGTCATGTCCTGTTCAGCAGGGCTTGTTCTGATGTCCATATTGAGAAGTAATGGACTCTCCATTTTATGGATCTGGAGATAATTCTCTGCACGCTGAGATATGGCCTTGGCAGGGCCACTGATGGCTAACCAGCCTAATCATGGAAATATTGTTAACTTAGTTGTGTCTTTATTTATGCTTGAATTTAACATGTAGATTCACATCACAAGTTAAAGGCATCAAGTGTTACTTAGGCATAAACTATGCAATATTTCATCCAGGCATTGCTGCTTGATCTTCCTCCCTAATGGTACTTTCATGCATCACCTCACTTACACACGCGTTACACTTGCAACGCGAGTGTAAAACAGACAGTAAGACAACTGCTATCGAAAGCAAAAACAACAATATATGTCCTAATGTATGGAGACTTCTTGCACCAAGCCTTAGATCAAGAGTTTAGTCCTACAATGTAAACTAAAAAGGAGAGATTCAGAAGAGAGTTTAAAGTCTGATCTCCCATCCAAGGACTGACCAGGGCCCACCCTGCGTAGCTTTAACGTCCTATGCAGGCTATAGGCCCACAGACCCATACAGTCAGTGGCTGAAGGAAGCTTCCACTACAGGCCCTTTATAGAATATTATCACTCTCTTAGGACTCAGTAGATTCCAAATTCTTTTTCAAATGCTTCATTCTTCTTCTTACTCCCCTGGACCTAGCTTTAAACCCTGATAGCACCATCTAGTGTCTGCTACTGTTTACTACAAGGACTGGCTTAACCTCACATTGCTTAGTTTCTCAGGCAGCCAAGCCCAAGGGTTCCCATTGATCTCAAGGCATTAGGTCAAGCTGGAATCTATCATCGTCCATTTAAAGTAAGTTAGTAGAATATATGTCCTAATGTATGGAGACTTCTTGCACTATGTCTTAGATCAAGAGTTTAGTCCTACAATGTAAACTAAAAAGGAGAGATTCAGAAGAGAGTTTAAAGTCTGGTCTCCCACCTAAGGACTGACCAGGGCCCACCCTGCGTAGCTTTAATGGCCTTTGAAGGCTATAGGCCCACAGACCCACAGCATCAGTGGCTGAAACCTGGTTCCACTACAGGCACTTTATATAATATTATCACTCTATTATGACTCAACAGATTCTGAATTCTTTCTCAAACATGTAATTCTTCTTCTTACTCCCCTAGACCTTCCTTTAAACCCTGAGAGCACCATCTAATGGCAGCTACTGTTTACTACAAGGACCGGCTTAACCTCACATTGCTTCGTTTCTCAAGGCAGCCAAGCCCAAGGGTTCCCATTGATCTCAAGGCATTAGGTCAAGCTGGAATCTATCATAGTCCATTTAAAGTAAGTTAGTAGAATATGTCCTAATGTATGGCGTCTTCTTGCACCATGCCTTAGATCAAGAGTTTAGTCCTACAATGTAAACTAAAAAGGAGAGATTCAGAAGAGAGTTTAAAGTCTGGTCTCCCATCCAAGGACTGACCAGGGCCCACCCTACTTAGCTTTAATGGCCTATGAAGGCTACAGGCCCACAGACCCACAGCATCAGTGGCTGAAGCCTGGTTCCACTACAGGCCCTTTAAGATAAGATAAAAGATAAGATAAGACAGTCCTTTATTAATCCCGCAGTGGGGAAATTTACAATGTTACAGCAGCACAGAAGAACGAACAGAAGCGTCTGAAAATATACAAATAATAATATACTAAAAAATAAAATACTAAAAAATTTAAATCCAGAGGACTAAGATCAGAGGAAAAATCGGAGGACTGAGATCAGAGGAAACATTTCACATGGTGATGGTAAACAGATTATGCTTAAGATTAAGTATTGCACATAGTAGAGCACTAGAGCAGTAATAAATAAAGTAAGCAGTTTTATTGCACATAGTAGAAATAGAAATAGACTACTGAGTTTTACTGCACATAGTAGAAATAGAAATAGACTACTGAGTTTTACTGCACATAGTAGAAATGGACTACTGTAGAAATAGACTACTGAGGGCTGCGGCTGTTATACAGTCTGACAGCGGCCGGAAGGAAGGATCTGCGGTATCTCTCCTTCACACACCGCGGGTGCAGCAGCCGGGCACTGAAGGAGCTGCCCAGTGCTTTCAGAGAGTGGTACATGGGGTGGGACAGGTTCTTCAACATGTGTTTAAACTTAGTCCTCATTCTCCTGTCTCCCACCACCTCCACTGGGTCAAGATGACTACGCCTACAGGCTTCAGAACTGCTCAAACTTGTAATGAAACATGTTTCTGTCTGAAATAATGCTTTCTGTATTTGATACTGGTTAAATGTGGAAAGAATGATTAAAAACAGTATGTGTAAGCAAGACAAAGTGGCCATACAAAACTGACAGTGTCGCTTTAAATGCTCTTTGGCGCTGAAAAGTTATTTAGAGCACTTTAGACATGCATCAGAACTGCTCAAACTTCTAATGAAAATATATTTCTGACTGAAATAATGTTTTCTGATTTGCATACTGGTTAAATGTGGAAAGAATGATTGAAAACAATGTGTATAAGCAAGAATACGTTAAATCTTGCATGTGGCAATACAAATCTGACAATGTCATTTTTAATGCTCTCTGGCGCTGAAAAGGGGTTTAGACCGCTTTAGAAGCACCTACAGGCTTCAGAACTGCCCAAACATGTAATGAAAACATGTTTCTGACTGAAATAGTGTTTTCTGAATTTGATACTGATTAAATGTGGAAAGAATGATTAAAAACTGTGTGTGTAAGCAAGACAAAGTTAAATCTTGAACGTGGCAGTACAAACCTGAATGTCGTTTTGAATGCTCTCTGGCCCTGAAAAAGCATTTGCAGCGCTTCAGATTTGTACTGCCATGTTCAGGATTTAACTTTGTTTTGCTTACAAACACTGTTTTCAAAGTTGGACAACTGACAATATCGCTGACAAGTTCTCTGTAAAAGGCGATTGGAGCGCTTTAGACCTGCAGAAATCTTGAATATGGCAGCACAAATCTCACAATGTCGTTTTGAATGCTCTCTGGCACCAAGGCAGCATTCAGAGCGCTTTAGACACGCCTACAGACTTTAGAACTGCCATAAAGCTCAAACTTGTAATGAAATAATGTCTCTGATTGAAATAATGTTTTCTGACTTGGACACTGGTT
>JAVGWN010001093.1:0-12900 GCA_034552555.1 Semaprochilodus insignis
AATATTAATAATATTTATTAACGCGGAAGGGGGAATTTCGAACAGGCAGTTCAGAGCTGATGTTCACACAGCAGAGTAGATCAACAACCCCACATAAACACACAAAGACCAGACCGAGGAATAAAGTGGGTGAGCAGAGCAGCAGTGAGCTGAGCTCCGGTCTGCTCCGCTCCACATAAACAAACAGACGCCTCCTCAGACTGGAGGAGGTGAAGACGGTAACTCCGCTCCGCCGCTCTACAGGAGTCCAGATAAGAACATGAACAAGACTTAAAACTCATTTACCGTGAACTTCTCTCTGCTTTCCAGCAGGTTAAACACGCCCGGAGACATTTTACCTCCGCTCTGCATCACCGCCCGCACCGCACTGCTACTTCCGGGTCACAGCTTCTACTTCCGGGCCATATCACAGACCGTCATGAGCGGGACCTGCCGGCAGGGGGCGACACAGACACGGCTAATAATAATAACCGGCTCAACAACAGACTGATAATAATAATAACCCTAGACTGGAAGTTAAATAAATAAATATATACAGGGATAGATACAGAAATGATACAATACAGATATATATAAATACAGATAAAAAGATACAATAAATAACATAAATAAAAAATAGAATGAAAAAGTATATCTAAAAAATGTATCGAAAAATTAAAATAACAATGCTAAACTTGAAGTTTAGAAAAACAAACAAATAAATAATAAGAAATAAGAACAGATAGATATAATATAGATTTAAAAAAGAGGAATAAATGATAAAAAATCTACAAATGAGAAAAAAACAGAGCTAGAAGTTCAATAAAAACATACAATTTTATAATAAGGTGGTGCTGAAATAANAATTTTATAATAAGGTGGTGCTGAAATAAGAAAACTGAATAAATAAAGAAATACAAAAATTAAATCAATAATAATACTATACTAGACTACATCTAGATAGATAGATAGATAGACAATAAAATAGTAGTGATGAAAGAAAAAGCAGAATAATACAAATATATAAATCTTAAAATAACAATACTACACTGGTAATTAAATTAAATAAACATGATTTAATTTTCTGAGTAAACAAAAAACAGGTGGAGGTAATAACAAAAATCTATAAAAATCAGATCAATAATTAAGATACATAAATAAATAAATAATAAGGTGTAATAATAATAATAATAAAGGGAAATGTTCATTATTAATTAAGTTAGGGTGTAAAATGTATTCAATCCTTTATTTAAACCCTGAAAAAGGAGCAGTGTTTCTTTTCTGGTGTTGTTTTTGAGAGAAGCAGTGAAGTACTGCTTTAGTGCCTCGGCTGTAATGATAAAAGCTTTTCTCCTGAAATGATGAAACTTTAGAGTGGTCAGATTACTGACCACATGACAGACATTAGACATCTCGTTAACAGTCTGTCCTTTAAATGGACTTTATGGGAAAAGCTATTATCTTTCATTTAATTCAGACCGACTTCACGGTTCACTGGAAGAGCACAAACCACTGTTCAAACAACCGAGAGGCCGGAGATCCATGGACTTACAGCGGGAATCTGTCAACCAGATCATTAATCAGTCGGATCAGATCCACATAACAGAACATACAGGATCAATACAGCACTGTATTACAGCTCACTGTACACCTACAGAGCGGAGCCCACTGTACACCTACAGAGCGGAGCTCACTGTACACCTACAGAGCAGAGCTCACTGTACACCTACAGAGCGGAGCTCACTGTACACCTACAGAGCAGAGCTCACTGTACACCTACAGAGCGGAGCTCACTGTACACCTACAGAGCAGAGCTCACTGTACACCTACAGAGCGGAGCTCACTGTACACCTACAGAGCAGAGCTCACTGTACACCTACAGAGCAGAGATCACTGTACATCTACAGAGCAGAGCTCACTGTACATCTACAGAGCAGAGCTCACTGTACACCTACAGAGCAGAGACCACTGTACACCTACAGAGCGGAGCTCACTGTACACCTACAGAGCGGAGCCCACTGTACACCTACAGAGCGGAGCCCACTGTACACCTACAGAGCAGAGATCACTGTACACCTACAGAGCGGAGCTCACTGTACACCTACAGAGCAGAGCCCACTGTACACCTACAGAGCAGAGACCACTGTACACCTACAGAGCAGAGCTCACTGTACATCTGATCTTGACCTTAACCTTATCCATGCCCTCACCCTGATCTTAACCTTAACCTTACCCTGACACTTCAGCTGACCCAGACCTTTACCGTAACCCTACCCTGATTTTAAAAATTTAATTATTTATCAGCTTATGGTCCCCACAAGAATGAGAAGTCCCCACAACTTAAGTATATGTAGAGATTTTGGTCCCCACAATGTGGCATAAACCTGGTACACTGGCACACACACACACACTCACTCACACACACACTAAGCCTGAGTAAACATGAGGTTTGTAAATGAGAACACAAAGCCTGTGGAATCTCATTGTAGGTTGCCAGATTTGATAAAAAAAAACACATTGTGTCTCCACAGTAAACAAGAGTTTGTCCTAATTTCTGCACTCAGTTCACTGTAAACAAACAGACAGTGCAGTGACGGAGCTCTCATCAGCCTCCAGTTAACAAACACAGATACTCTGATCTTCAACTCCATTCTATTCTATTCTATTCTATTCTATTCTATTGTGTTCTATTGTGTTCTATTCTATTCTTTTGTGTTCTGTGCTATTCTATTCTATTGTGTTCTATTCTATTCTATTCTATTCTATTCTTTTGTGTTCTGTGCTGTTCTATTCTATTCTATTGTGTTCTGTGCTATTTTATTCTATTCTGTTCTGTTCTATTCTATTGTGTTCTATTCTATTTGGTTCTATTCTATTCTATTCTATTCTATTCTATTGTGTTCTATTCTATTCTTTTGTGTTCTGTGCTGTTCTATTCTATTCTATTGTGTTCTGTGCTATTCTATTGTGTTCTGTGCTATTCTATTGTGTTCTATTCTATTCTGTTCTGTTCTGTTCTGTTCTGTTCTGTTCTATTCTATTCTATTCTATTCTGTTCAGGTTTGTGCTGTGTTGTTTACAGTCCTGTGTAAAATCTACTTGAAAACAGAGTCCGCAGGCTCGTTTGCCCAATAGTTTTGTGTTTGTGAACAGAAATGAGACATTTTGTGGGCGGAGCTTAACTTGTGACAGAAAGTGACAGCATATCGCTGTGAGGTGTAGGAATATCGGAACAAGGATCATCCGGAAGCCTTTTATTTGTCCAGCAGAAGACAGGATGTCGTGCACGAATAAACTAACCCTTAGCACTGGGGTGAGGTTTCCTGACCTGTACTCACTGTGGGGTCAAGGGTCCAACTAATTGTTCAAATCACAGTGGCTGGACATCTTCATGTAGCTTGTGGAAAAAAACAGTGTCTCTATGGAAGAAGAACTTACGGCATACAGACGTCTTGATCGTGTCCCGATCCTGGAATACCGAGATCAGTGGGATGGTTTTTTATGTATTACTGTGTGCCATACTGCCCAGCCAGCGACACAGACAAGACGTGGGCTGTAAGCCTGATGTAGGCCTAATACAGTTAGCTGTTAGCTGTAGCAGTTAGCTGTAGGCCTAATACAGTTGGCTGTTAGCTGAACCAGTTAGCTACAAGGCTAATACAGTTAGCTGTTGCAGTTAGCCGTATCGCTCTAGAGCTGGTACAGTTATCTGTAGCAGACAGCTGTAGGGCTGATACAGTCGACTGTTAGTTGTCGCAGTTAGCTATAGAGGTAATACAGTGAGCTTTTAGCTGTATACATGAGCTGTTAGCTATATGGCTAATGCACTTATCTGTAGCAGACAGCTGTCGGGCTGATACAGTCGGCTGTTAGTTGTAGCAGTTAGCTGCAGAGGTAATACAGTGAACTTTTAGCTGTATACATGAGCTGTTAGCTATATGGCTAATGCAGTTATCTGTAGCAGATAGCTGTAGGGCTGATACAGTCGGCTGTTAGTTGTAGCAGTTGACTGAAGGGCTTATACGGTTAGCTGACTAAGATAAAATCAGACAGTCAAAGAGCATTAAAAGTCCCAGATTTACAAAAACTGACAAGAACAGCATATTTTAAATTTGCTTTCAGTTCTGGGCGTCTAGAAATGACACTTTTAAACACCTCTATTGTCTTCTTTTAACCTCAACTGGAGCTGATGATTAATGGAAATGGACACTCGCTATGCAATGACTGAGAAAGTATGCTGGGCAGTGTAATCTATCTGGCAGTAATACAATCACAGTGCTCACAAAAAAAGAATGCTTAAAAATTGAGTTAATAAAAACTCTACCCTGATTTGATTAAGTAGGCCACTGATCAGCCTAGGATGTCCTCAGAAGCTCCAAGGCCTACCACTGACTGCGCCCCTGAGTGAGTCAGGGAAGCCTCACTAAGTGTCTCCATTGGGAAAAGCTCGCTCTGTGATGGACTGGTGGCTGAGATGGGTGCTGAGATGGGCTCCGTTAATGAAGGAATGAATGATCGAATGGGGAAAAACTCTTAACGTTATGTTTGGCATCTTCTGAAAGATGTGATGTGATGATCTCCACTCTACACCATGTCCTTCATTTGAAAACAAGAGGCGAGGAAACGTCAGTTTTCTATGATGTGACTGATCTTCTGATCTTCTGTTCGTGCTGCAGGTTGGAGGGAAACTTCTGACATTAGAAACCATGTTTGTTTGTCTGCAGACAGCGCTGCACAGCGGAGGAAGGATGTGAAATGTCGGTGTCACTCAAATTCGTGCTTGTTTAAGCTTTTCTGGCGTCCCTCAGGGTGTAAGGAGAGCAGTATTTTACAGCTTCTCCATCTCACACTGACCGCCGATGCTGGACAGCATAACACCCAGAAGTTCAGTTACCAGTTTCCTCTTTTAGCGCTGACAGCACATTAACTCACACACTGTACACGTACAGAACACATATACAGCACTGCGCAATTTTAAGACCTCTGAGATAAAGTAAAGATCATCTGGACGTGGACTGTTTATTAGTTCTGAAATACATGAATATTACTATAAATAGAAATAACATAATATCATGTATTTCTTTTTAAGTCTAGAACCGAACTTTCTTCAGACTAGCTGACAAGGTGCCAACTACGTTTTCTGTAAACTAGAAATTTGTGTTTTCTGTATTTACAGTTAATTGTATTTTTTATAATGTACATACTTTTACATTGTACTGAATTAGTACACATCTCTGTGTATATACACTCACTGATCATCATCCCCAGTCATGTTCCTGACCTGGTGTCAGTTAATCTAATTTGCTGTGAGATATTCCACCAGGTGGATTTAAGCATTACACAACATTGCCATCTTTTGTTGCTGCTGTACCAACATATTTTGAAAGGACACATATTTTAAAGTCATTCAAAAACGTAAAAAATTCTCAGTTTTAACATTTGATATGATGTCTTTGTACTATTTTCACTGGAATATAGGGTTTAATATACGCATCATATACGCATCATTGCATTCCATTTCTATTTACACTTTGCACAGTATTCCAATATCCAGTTTTTGGAAACGGGGTTGTAAAATCTAGAACTAAACTTTTTTCTTTAGACTAGCTGACAAGGTGTCACCCACTTTTCCTGTAATCAAGAACTGAATATTATCTGTACTTATATTTTGATATATTTATGAAAATGTATGTATTTAATCTGTTTTATTTACACCTGGCACAGCATTCCAATATCCGTTTTTTGTAAATGAGCTTGTAAAACCTAGAACCAAACTTAGTTCTTCAGATTAGCTAACAAGTTGTTAAATTTGTTGTAAATTTCCCCACTGTGAGATTAATAAAGGACTATCTTATCTTATCTTATCTTAAATACTTTTCCTGTAAACAAGAATTCATATGATCTGTATTCATGTTTTATATATTTTTATATACATTTATATATTTATGTATTTAATCTGTTTTTATTTACACTTTGCACAGCATTCCAATATCCAATTTTTGGAAATAGGGATATAAAATCGAATCAAACTTCAGGCTAGCTGCCAAGGTGCCAAGAACATTTTCTGTAAACAGGAATTTTATATTATTCGCTTTAATATTTGTATATATTTATGTAAATGTATGTATTTATTCTGTTTTTATTTACACCTTGCACAGCATTCCAATATCTAATATCTAATATAAAATGTTTCAAAGCTGATGTTTTGCAGGATGTACAATTGTATGTACAATTTTCAGCAAACCGTTGCGGTTGTTTTGTTAGTGATAAAAATGGAATGCTCAATTATTTATTTCAGTAAAATAAACTTCATTAGGGTCACTCAAAGTTCAAGCCAGTTAAAAGTCTGAAATGTGATTTAAACTCAGTTCAGGAAAATGATCCGTATCACTCTTAAAAGTGCAGTGACACAAACGGCCTGTTTAATTATTTAATAAAGCCACATTAGAAAACGGTTCTGTCAGAATAAACTCTGACTGCTTTTGCTACATGAATCAATACAAATGCCACAAATGGACCATGTGTGGGAAAAAGTTACAGGTCCTTTGACGACAAAACTCAAAAGATCCAACATGCAAGGACAACAAAGGGTCACTAAGTGATGGGTTTCTTAGCAACAATGCTAAGCGACAGTACCAACAATCAGCAGTGTGGTCAAGAAGCTGAATGCATATTGATTCTTTGCCAAGATATGATGCACACCACAGTAGAAAGTGGATGCGTGTGACCCTCCTGAGACGGATAAGTGGCAAAACACACACGCGCACGCATCACACACACACGCCACTCGCTTCCCATCAGAGCTGTTTTCTCATGAAAGAGGGAGGAAGGTGGACAATAGAGCGCTTCTATACAGACGGGTCCTGCTCCTATAGGATGGTGCTGATTGACGTCAAAGAGAAAAGGAAGAATCGTGGAAAGCAGTTACAGCCTTTCCACTCATGTCTGTGGTGACCACAACTTTCCCCCTTGACATCCATCACTCTCAGCTCCCAGGCCACTCACAGGTCAGCTTAGCATTTATGTTAGCATTTCATTAGCAACCGTCGAACCTGTGATTAATTTAGCATGAATTAGGCTACATATATTGTAATAATTATATTGTTTGTATTGTAAATAATGTTTATTGCACTGCAGAAATTTGGTCTTAGATGAAATTATCTTATTTCTAGTTGATATATCTAAAAACTCTAATTTTGAGATTGCTGTAAGCTCATTTTAAGATTATGTATCTAATTTCCAGACATTTCTACTTGTTTTAAGTGATTTAAGCCACATTTTTAATCCCTATACTGGCAGATGATTTTACTTATTGTAAGAAATTTGCCTGAAACAGGGCAGATTTTCTGCCAATATAGTAGGAAAATGTGGCTTACATAAATCACCTAAAACAAGTAAAAATGTCTGGAAATAAGTAAAAGAATCTTACAGTTCTTTTTGATAAATTTATGATATATTAACTAGATATAAGATTATTTTACCTGCCAAGATATATTTGTTTGCAGTGTGTGTATATAATATGTTAATTTTAATGATATACATGCAATTTGAACACTGGCTAATATAAATTTGCACTGTATTACAAACAGTAGCTTATTTTTTCTGTTTACTATTATTTATTTATGTTGAATTTTAAGTATAAACCCCGTTTCTGGAAATGTTGGGATAAGAATCTGTTATTTGTTACATTAACCTTATTTAACTGACAAAGGAAAGATTTTCATTTTTCACTGACCAGCTTAATTGTATTTTGTGAAGATAAACAAATGTAGAATTTGATGTGATACACTCAGTAATAGGGATGGTTTACCCATGTTACATCACCTTTCTCTTAATTACACTGGTTAACGGTTTGGGAACTAAGGGAACTGATTGTTCCAGCTTTGTAAGAGGAATTTTTGGCAGTTTTTGCTTGGTACAAGGCTTCAGCTGCTCGACAGTCTGTCCTCATCATCTGATTCTTGTCTTCATGATGCTTCACACATTTTCAATAGGAGACAGATCTGGACAGCAGTGGTTTCCGGCCTAGATCTAAACTGACTGAGATTTTAGATCCCTTGGATAGTTTCACAGTACAGTGTAAACATTAAACACCAGAATTCCTTGCAGTTGTACATTAAGATATGTTGGCATTAAGATATGTTGGAAATCTTCCAAAATTTCATCAAAATCTTCTAAACTCTAGTAGTCTAGCTGATCTGCTTATTCTGATTCTGATAGTGCATTTTACAGATCCATATAGTCTAGCTCATAAATATTTCTCTCATAGTTACAAATACCTTTAACGTCTGTGCGAACAACACAAAAAATAGTAAAATTGACTTTATAAATTATATACTAGCATTAGGTGCAGTTCCGTCAAATCAGTCTCATGTTTTTGTCAGCAGAGAAATATGAAATATATCTTGGCAAGTAAAATTATCTTGTATCTAGTAGATATAACTTAAAGTTCAGATTTTAAGATTGCTGTAAGCTAATTTTAAGATTATTTTATTTATTTCCAGACATTTTTACTTGTTAAAAGTGATTGTTGTAAGCCTGCTTTTCTCACTAAATTGGCTTATACATTAACTATCCAATTCGTTTCCCAGACATTTGACTTGTTTTAAGTGATTTTTTGTAAACCAATGTTACTCACTATACTGGTTTATGTATTAACTACATAAATCTTAAATTTGGCCTGTTTCAAGCTAATTTAAAATAATTAAAAATAAGCAAAATCATCTGCCAATATGATGAGAAAATTAGACTTATTAAAATCACTTTAAATATGTAAAACATATCTGGAGATAAGATAAATGATCTTAAAATGAGCTTACAACAATCTCCAAATTATAATTTTAAGATGTATTTCATTGGAAACTGTTGAATTTGCTTCAGCATGTACACCAGATCCAGGTGCTTGGGCCCCTGCGCATTGCTACTTGTTATTTAGAACACCCCTACTGGAATTACACATACTAGACCTATTTAAAGTGGAAAGTCAGCAGATCCTACAGCACACACGGCACTGAAGTGATATTGCTCCTGTGGTTTGGGTTTTTAGTTCCTGTTACGTGAATGAAAGTTATTTGATTGACCATTAAGCACATGACATCAGCCACAGCTTTTGTGGGACAGAACTTGAGTAAGGAATCTGACCCGATGTGCTGTAATTGGGCACTCCATTGTCCAAGTTTATCTAGAGAGATAAATGTATCACTGATTTATCCTCACACAGTAGCACGCTTATCTATGACCTTTCCATCATCACCTGGCAAAGACTTATCAGTGGACTCCTTAACTCAGATAGCAACTGACAGAGCACATTTTGAGGGAGGAACGCAAGAGGATGTCACCCCCTCCATTACAAAACTCCACTGGAAAACATCCACCCACCCCGTCAAATTGAAGAAACCGTCTGGCATAAAAAAAGAAAAGAAAATAATAGAAAAGTTACATCATTTTCTATTAACCCCAGGCATACTTGATCAGTCATGTCGTCTGTGCGCAAATTCTGTTCCTTAAGTTTAGCACTGCAGCTATGAGGCTAGCATTGCTAACAAACACTAGAAGTCAATAGTCACCCAAAGCTTTTTTATAAATGCATCCCCAAAACTTCTTTCAACTCTCGCAAACCTTCAGAAAGGTCACAAAGACTTGTTGGTGTGGTTTAGGACACGATATGCTAACTATAAACAAGTGTGCAAAGTACCCCTGATATTTAGTGGAGTCCTATGTCAGCTGCTCACTCAATATAGCTGATTTGATGTAGCTTCAATTGCTGCAAAATGTTTTCTTCCTCTGGAAATGCTCTTCTCTCGTTTGGTAGATCTTCCACACACTGAGATCGTACTTTCATTTTTAATGCATATTTACCAAACATGACAAAAATGTTCAATTTGCGGTATAGACTATGTTATCTGTGCTTCATGACAATGTCAGTTAACATAGTCATCATTTCATGCTGTTACTCCAACTTTATTTGACAGTTATCATAATAAAATAATAGTAATGATCATATATGGAACCAGTTATTGATGAAATTATGTTGACTCAAAGTTAAAATTTCAATATTGAGTTATAAGCTTTTTTAACCTTTTACGACCATCATCATTAAATGTGCTTTTAAAATTTTAACAATTGAAAC
Organism: Semaprochilodus insignis; assembly: GCA_034552555.1. NCBI lineage: Eukaryota > Metazoa > Chordata > Actinopteri > Characiformes > Prochilodontidae > Semaprochilodus > Semaprochilodus insignis. The sequence goes on from JAVGWN010001093.1 coordinate 10,109, forward strand.
AACAGACATTAGTTTAACCACAAGGTCAGTCATGTGCAGCAGGTACAGCAGGTCGTTCTGCCCCGAGGAGGGCCTGCCTCGGAGTGGACAAGGATGAGGCTAATTGCCAAGTTTTGGGACATTGTCCAGTTCACCTATAAAATTTCCCAAGATTGAAGTGGGTTGTGGGGCCAATAGTGTTGTGACTCTCAAAAAGCTACTGAAATGTCACTGGGGTAGTGCCATCAAAAGGGTGCACATCAGTTCCATTTAGTTAGAGAACATGTACCACGTTCCATTACAGCTCTTTAGGGCTGTATTGGTCTGCCTATTTATTTAAATGTTCTATTTCAAAGTCTTACATCATTAAAATATGGTGCAAATATGCAGCAATTCTTTGGGAAAGTGCACCTTTAAACTTCTTTAAGGTACATAATTAGACCTTAAGGCCATTGTTTGTACTTTGGCCTCTGCAGCACTTTTTTTCTGGCAGTGCAGATGTATTGACTAGATTTAAGAAACTTTTACTTGCTATTTTTTCAGTGTTAATAACTGAGCTTAAAGTTAACCTTAATTTCCGTTATAAAACCTCATTGGTGCCAGCAGGATGTGGCTGCTCCAGGCGTTTCTGCCGTTTACTGCTTATCTCGGTATGCATTGGACAATCCATCAGAGTACGTGCGGGAGGGGAACTTAAATAGGTGTATGTTAACAACTTTGTGTGTACAATATCTACACCCAGATAATAAACAGGAAATAAAATCCTCCTGCCAAGAACTGACCTGTTCCCACCTTGTTTGTGTTTGATATCTTCCGTGGAGCCGGCGGTCAGTTCAAATAACTGGACAGCGGCCAGATTTTTGTACAATGGGGTGTGATTTTGACATGCAATGTCCCGGCAGCTAAAAAAAAAAAACCCTGAAATGCAGCTTCAGACAGCAGAGGAGCTGTGAATACAATACTATTTAAGTTAAAATCAATATTTTCAAAGATACAAGTACTGAATATTTGCATTATTATGCAGAGACTCTACAGTTCTACACAGGAATAAAATAAGTCTTGTAAAACATGTAGAAATGTGTCCAGAATGATGACTCTACAGAGCTGTAGATGGCTCTAAAAAGACTGACTAAGCTGTGTAGTATCCAGAATAAAGTTATAGTAACAAAAAATGGAGTTTTAATAAAATGAACATACAGAACAAGTTCTAATAAACTTAATATCTAAAATAAAATTCTAATAAACTTAATAGCCCAAATGTTTTAATAAAATTAACATCCAGAATGAATTTCTGATCAAATTAATACACCAAATAAAGTTCTAATAAACTTAATATCCCAAATGAAGTTAAGAAAATTAACATCCAGAATGAAGTTCCAATAAAATTAACATCCAGAATGAAGTTCTAATAAACTTAATATCTGAAATGAAGTTCCTGATAAAATTTACATTCAGAATGAAGTTCTAATAAAATTAATACACCAAATAAAGTTCTAATAAACGTAAGTTTCCAAATGAAGTTTTAATAAAGTAACATTCAGAATAAATTTCTAATAAAATTAACTTCCAGAATGAGGTTCTAATAAAATTGATACACCAAATGAAGTTCTAATAAACTTAAGATCCCAAATAAAGCTCTAATAAAATTAACATTCAGAATGAAGTTCAAATAAATTAAAATAAAATAAAGATTCTGATTTTATTTTTATTTATTTATTTATTTATTTCATTATTTTTATGTTTTCTTTCCTTTGACAATCTGAAAGCTATAGTTGCCCTATGTTTGTAAAAAAGCAATAACCAGAAAAAAGAACTTTGTGAAAAGGTAGGACTTCACAAACTCAGTCAGGGAGAAAACCGTTGCACAGAAAGTGCTGCATGGCAGCTGAAAGCTGAGACATGAGGCAGCACTTTTTACATTAGGCTAACACTGTTCTCAGGCAGTTCCTCAGCTAGAACTGCTGAGCTACCATCAGTTTTACAGCATCTCTGGTGAACTGGTGAAATCATACAACATAAAATACTACAGATTCTTTTAAAATATTTAATATTTAATATGAAATATTTCATGAAGCTTACATCAAAGATCAGACAAACGCTAAATTAACTCGTAACATGCTGCCTTAAACAGTAAAGCTGTTTGTTTCAGATGTGTGGTTCAACATATGAAGTTTGGTTCTTTAGTTTTAGCACTGGGGCTAACAGTAGCTCCACCAAACACAGTGTGGAGGTGGGTGCAGGTGGGCGGGACTGTGTTATCTTTCACCAAACTAGCAGTTTAATGGTGGGTCCACATCATCTGAGTCTGGTGTGGAATTAGCGTCTGGGCCACTGGGACGTTCCCTGGCTGGGCTCCGCCGTGTCCACTTCCGTGTACCCCTTCAGTACTCTGGCACGCCTGCTGTAGGACTCACTATAGGGCTGCAACGCAAAGTCATACAGCAGAGGAGCGACCACACCCGCCAGCAAGGGCCCCACCCAGTACACCTACACAAACATATGCACAAACAGAAATACAACATGCATGCAAAACCTTTGTGCACTGACCCAACATTCCCAACAAATACATTCTAATGATTGTTTTTTGCTGTTGGTGTTTAGAGGAAACTACATTGTAGAATATGTTGCAGAATGTTGGTGTTTGGTGGATAATTACGGTGTTCAGAGAAGAATGTTGGTGTTTGATGGAAAATGTTTGTCTTTGGTGAAGAATGGTGGTCTTTGGTGGAGAGTGTTTGTCAGATAAAGCCAGTGTTTGGTGGAGAATGGTGGTGTTTGGTGCAGAATGGTGGTATTTGGTGGAGAATGGTGGT
>JAVGWN010001094.1:0-12898 GCA_034552555.1 Semaprochilodus insignis
AGAATATCCAGTTTAGAGTGTAAACTCTTCAGTCCAGTACAGAGTAGTTGCACTCCTGAATCCTGCAGGTCATAGTTACTGAGGTCCAACTCTTTCAGGGAGGATGTATGTAGTTTCAAAACTGATCCCAGTTTTTCCACAAGTGTTTTTCCTAAGATTCCACAGTGCCAGACAGGCAACACAACAGATTGTGCAGAATTGTCAATTGACTTTGTAGTTCTTGCTGACCTGAGAATCTCCAGTTTAGAGTGTGAACTCTTTAGTCTAGCACAGAGTAGCTGCACTCCTGAATCCTGAATGTCATTTATAAATAGGTCTAAATATTGGAGGGTTTTTTTTGACACGTTCCTAATCAAAGTTTTTTTGTTCTTAAAGATCTAAAATTTTGACTAGGACTTTGTAATTTGAGTTTTTTTTTGGGTACATTCCAAATCAATCATCCTTGTCTAAAATTTTGATTTTTATAATATACAAAGCCAGTCTGCAGAACACAAGAGATCATACAGTATAGTCAAATGAGTTTGTAGTTCTGGCAGTAGTTCACAGTGTGACCTCATCAGTTCAGCAAAGACAGGCTCCACTCCTGAATCCTGCAGGTCATTGTTACTTAGGTCCAACTCTTTCAGGGAGGATGCATGTAGTTTAAAAACTGACCCCAGTTTTGAATACCATAAACGCACTGAGGGAGACAAGTCGACTTCACGACTTGAGACGAGTGCATCCCTGCTTGTCCTTGCCCAGCTACTTCCTGTTGCCTCCCAAACAGGGGACTGGTACTCCGATATGTCATTAAATACCTTCTCCCAAGCCCCCATGCCAAATTGTGAGAGGTACGAGTCACCAAAGACAAAGGCCTGCTTCAGACACTATACGTTTGACGTAAGAGGAGCTGAGAGTATTAGAGCGCAAAAGGAAAGGTTTTAAAGGTATTGTGTGCTGGTAGAGGGAACGATGGTAGAACTGATAGAGGGGTGTACAACCAACCTAGTTTGGTGATTCTAGGGTTAAAGGTAGAGGAGCTACATGTCTTAGACCTTCGGGAGATCTTAGAATAAATTTACAGGATTAATAATAGGGAGAGTTAAGTAACAAATATACATTTTATTGAAAACTAGGAACATAATCTTGGATTCATAGATTAATTACTGGGNGTAACAAATATACATTTTATTGAAAACTAGGAACATAATCTTGGATTCATAGATTAATTACTGGGAAAAAATGTTGATGTTGTGGGGACAAAAGTTTGTTTTTGGAATCACCAACCCACATTTGGGATTAATAAAGGTTGGTTAGCAAAATACATGTTTTTGAAAATCATATACATTGTTTATAAGATATAGATATATACCTGTAATGGTAGCTGTCAGTGGAAAGCAGTTTGAGGAGGACCCAAATGATAAACAATCAAAATGTGGAACAGAAGAGAAAAGCCAATAAAATGAATTAAAAGACACACCTCACAACACATGAGGTTTGAACCCAGGCATTGGGAGATGAACAGCCTACCTCTCCGCCACCAGGGTGGTACAGCTTGAAACAGGTGGGGAAGTACATATAGGCAGGAAAAAAAAGTACTGCACAAACCCACCCGAATTCGGGAAAAGGATGCCAGTGGAGACTGGCTACCTCCTAAATTTACAGAGGTTTAAACCTTGTGAAACTCCCACCACAAATAACCAGAACTCTTACCCATCTCATGACCTTGAACAGCCTAGAAATGAAACATGGTTTTCTTCTTTAAGCACTTGTTTGCACTGCCTTTTAATTTTGATTAGTCTGTACAGATCGCACTCCTAAACTGACCAGCATGCACAGAAGAAGAATGCTTCACCTGGCTTATCCAGAGGTTAACAATCAAGACTGCTGACGGATGCAGGTCCACTCCTGGTTTCAGTTTCCTCTTTGCCAGCATTGTAAGAGCAATCATGAAGTTCCAATGACTGACAGCTGGGCTTACCACCGAGAACATGTTCAAACAAAGACCGCATTATTCACCCTACACTTCTTTGGTTTGTGTCCTTGCTTTCTTTAAACTTTGCTTTTATGGTTCGTTTCTTCTTTGGTGCTGCAGCCTCATTTAGGCCACATTTAGACATTTCTTTCAAAATATCTTTGAGCACAAAGCGGAGCAGTCCTTTTTGTACAGAAACATAATCCGGAATATTTATGAGGTTTCTGCACTGTGAAATTATGACCAATTTTGAGCCTGCCAGATGTAAAAGTCGCAGGTATTCCGATCTGGCTGTTTAGATGCATTGCTGCATATTTAATGTGTATTGAACAAAACCCACCAGTGGCCCTCCATCCTTGCCCTAATACCATAAACGGTTTTGTTAACCCTGTAACTTCCACAATAATAATAGATATTATTTACCTAAAAATAAATACTACTACCACTACAACAACAACAACAACAACAGCTACTACTACTACTACTACTAATAATAATAATCCTCTAATGAATGTATTTATTTTGTTACTGTTGTTGTTCATGATGATAAAGTAGGAATATGAGCTTTTTCTTATTGAGGGCATGTGGACTGTCACTAAGAGCAGAACCACAATTCATAGTTCACTTTTGTGTAGCTCTAATGGCTTCTTAGCCTGTCAGCAAATTTAATTAAGAGCTGTGCCATCTAGTGGACGAAGCAAATAATGGTTTATCACTAGATGGCGCCACATCACTTAAATCACTTGATGTGTACAGAACGCAAAAGTTTAGAAACGTTTTTGTAAACTATCCATGCATGTACTTCTATTCTGTTACTCTTATTCCTGTGTGTGAGCTCGGTAGAATTTAAAATTGTTTCATTAATGGCTAAATTTACTTATTTATGTCTACCTCATTATTTATGCCCATTTGTGTTAATGGAAGATTAGCAAAGACAGACTTTCATTGTACAGTGTAACTATTTGTTTTCCTGCACATATGAGAATGAAGCTCTTGAATATAAAGACAATAAAAAGCAGCTGCTCACAGTCTTCTAGAGCTTTGAGATTATTTGATTTAAAAAGACAGTGGATGCTGTTTTGAAATATAATAATGATCATGATTAAAGATGTGATTGACTCTAATTCAATAATATTTAAGATTATTTGTATACACATGTTTACAGGAATCCGGGAAGAACACCCACTTATAAAACTGTTTTCACCTCCAACCCCACCCCTCCTGACCCCCACTCTTATTGTAAAATGTTTTAAAACTGCTACATTAGATGCTCACTTCTGACTTTTTAGTATAGAACTTTGACCATATACATTTATAAACAAATATCTTTAACATCTTAACACTACCCAAATGATTCAGTAGTGACTGGTTCAACAGTTTTACTTCATTTAGAAATAGCTAGCCCGTATATGACAGTAGTGTCAATTCTTAATGTTTCACTCTGATTTTCAGATGTTGAAACACATTTACTTCAATTCAAAAAGATCTAAATGCTCACCATGTGGCCATGAGGGATGCAATCTCACTTCCTGCTCTAAAATGCAGGGGCGTGGCTAAAATAGGGCTACGTCCATGCACTAGCACTCTGTGTTTCAGTAGTGATGAAAAAATGTGGGACAGCAGATTTTGAATAAATATTTTTTTATTATTATTATTTAAATATGAAACAGAAATCAAAATCTTTTAACTTCTAAAGAAACAAACTAAATAAATGTAAAATAAATGTCATTATTGTTTTCACAAGTTAACATTCAGAGGTCGGGGTTTGGAGACAGACACCTCCCAGTTAAAAAACTACCTTATAAAATGATATTTTTTTTATATATTCTAGCTTATTACTATCTCTATTAATGTCTTTTAAATAGATCAATTAACTCAATATTCAGACTCGTCATTTGGTTATCTAGTAATACATACACACTTGTGTTAGTCGTGGTAGATGGTACTTATGTGCTCGAGCTGCAGAGAGTTCAGAGGAAGAAGGAGGAGAGCAGAGGGACCAGCATGATGAGGAGACTCAGCTTCACACCTGCAGCGCTGTTACACATGTTCCCCTCACAGCAGCTCATCTCGATGATTCTAAGTTCCTTCTTCTCCCACATGCTTGATTTACTCGCAGTACAGACACCTTTGCTGGCACATCCTTTCATAGTCACTGGGGCACCACCCTCAGTACCTGTAGCTGTAGAGAACATGTAGATGTAGATGAGAGAACAGATTTATGAACAGATTTACATAGACAAAATGGCAAAATCTGATGAAAAGTGCTTTAATTCCACAGATTTTTGAAATTTTTAAAGGGCCCATATCATAGAAAAAAACATTTGTTTGGAATAAGAGTGTATAAGTTTGTATGTAAACAGTATTACAGCAATGCAAATGATTACATTGTTCACTTCACAGTTCATAAAATCACTGTATGGAAGTTAAGCCGCATGTTTAACTTTACTGTGGTTTATCTCCAGCCATGAAATTATGAGGAGCACAAATAACGCTTACTTGCACAGCTGTAAAGATATTCTGTAATACTCTGAATATTATAGTTTTTATAAAACACGTCTACTTATGATTAGAATATCTACATATAAGTACAGATATTCATATATCTCATTAGCACCTTTCCTCTTTATTCTTTGCACTTTATTCTATTTATTGTAAATTCCCCTCAATATAATACTCATTAACACTCTTTTCTTGTCATACATGTGCACTTTTAATGGGACAAATTCCTTGCACATGTGACGTCCTGAAGATTCGAAATGAAGATTCTGATTCTGAATTTTTTGCATGGAGACAAAACACAGGACAGCCAATCAGAACAGCATAGCATTGTGTCTCCATTTTTCGTTTTTTTTTTTTTTAATAATGATTTACTTTAAAATTTGCATCTCATTAAGCATAACACACAATCAAACTTTTATCATCATCATCCCCACCTTAACATCTTCAAGCTCGATTACTGTTGTGTTGACCAGAAATTAACTTTGTTTCAGCCAACTCTGTTCATAAATGTTTGTTTTTTAATACTTAATTTAAAAAAAAACCCAAAAACTTGCATCTCCATTTTTGTCACTTGTTTTTTTTCATTGGTGCAGCATTTTTATTTTCTTTTGGAGATATGAGACTTTATAAAAAATAGTCTGATCTATTGTAACAGATAAAGAGAGACTGTAAAATGAGTGTGTAAAATGACTGTTGCTGGTACATAAACTCCCCAAGCAGTAGTTCTCTGGGACTGGATCTTTAGAACAGTTCTCACAGTGCCATGGTAAGAACATTTCTTCTTGATTGCCCTAATTTTAGGCTAAAAATGAGCATAATATAATATTAATGTGTAAGCAGGTTTTACCGTTGACAGTGACGCAGCGATCTTCATCTCCCACACAGTTCAGAGTATTTGTGCAGTCATTGTCAACACAGGTGTAACACCTCCTCCCATTCGGAGACCCAGACAAAGCTTAACAGGTAAACAGGTGAGAAGAAGAGGTTTAACAGGGCATTTTCAGCAGCTGGGGGACTTTATAGCCAACATGTTTTATTAAATACCCAAAGCGTTCGGCTTTACCTGGCAGTGTCTTGCTGTTGCAGAGATCAGTGCTGCAGCATTTAGTGTTGATGGTTGTTTTCGAAACTCCCAGGTTTAGGCTCCCGCTGACACAGTCCTCTATTGCTGCACAACCCTTTACACTTATTACATGTTGTTGATCACCTGGTGAACACAGAGTCTGAGTGAATGGAATAATTCCTTACTGAGTCGTATCATTTTGTACTGAGGTCATTCTTACCAGCACTCATGAGGGTGGTCGCACTGGCACACTGATCTGGACAGGATGTCTTGGTGGTTGTGCATGTTCCAGACACATCTGGTTTACACTGATAACATTGCAGTGCTGGCGCTAGAGGACAGTGAAGTCAGACACGAAAGTTCAGCAAAGAACATACAAGCAACATTCACTGATCTCCTCAAACATTTACCTTCAATAACCAAACACATAATATTACATTGTAAACGTCAAAAACTTAATGCTTTATTAAGAGCACAGCCACAGCAGTCTGCTTACATCACTGTATATTCTAGAACAGATGAATAAACTGAACTTCTATACCATATGGGAAATATACGCAGATGAGTGCCAGAGTTACCTGCAGCCTCATTGTTGACGGATCTGAGAGGTTTATATTATGATGAAAGCAGAGCTGGGTCAGATATAAATCTGATCTAAAGGGGGTGTGGCTCCAGGGAGGCTTTGCAGAACCTCCCACTAATGTAGTTTAAAACTTTAAACATGTAGTGGCTTCCCAATCATGGCTCCACCCACCCACATCTCCCATTATTAATTTACTCACCTGTGCCATTGTCTTCTGCAGGTTTGTCTGTTGTTGTAGTTTAGTTTTGTCAGATTTTGTAAATTGATTTGTGATGACTTGAATGTGTTTGTAAGTGTTTTTAGTTCATGTTTAATAAAGGTAACCTCCTCATGACAGCCAGTGGGATTCATATCACATATTAACCAAAAAAATGATAAAATGGCAGTGCTGCTTAGTTTTTAATGGTTTGTACCAGTGTCGCTCAACCCTGGTCATGGAGGCATCCGGCCCTGCGCATTTTAGAGTTTCCCTGCTACCGATGCCTCCAGGACCGGGGTTGAGAAATACTGGTTTATGCATCTCATAGGAGAGCTATATTACAGGAGGATGTGATTTTCAGTATATATATGCAGACCTGAGTATAACATGATGGGAGTGAAAGCGTTCGTTTGATTGTCATCAGCATAAATGTGTTAAGAGAAGCCACGAGAGGTTGTTACATCACAGAGAGAATGGGTGTACAGTGAAACCAGAAGAGCACTTAGAACAGAGCCTTGAGGAACACTGGTGGAGAGCCTCTATCAAGCAGATATACAGTATATACTGGAGCAGTATACAGTGTACAGTGTATGAAAATATGTATATATACCCTTTATATTTTTTATACTACACTTTAACTTCCTGTTTGCTTCCAAAACATTAAAAAAGTTTAAAGGCTCATCTAAATCAGCTTCATAGCCAAGTCACTAGGCCATATAAAGCACATACTGCTGAGCTTGGGCACATGGGTAACACAATTTTTGATAGTTTTATAGCACATTGATCATCTGCACTGACTGAGTCATTATGAACTCAATATTCAGACTCATCATTTCTTCATCTAGTAATTCATAAACACTTCTGTTAGTCTCAGATAAGATGGTACTTATGTGCTGGAGCTGCAGAGAGTTCGGAGGAAGAAGGAGGAGAGCAGAGGGACCAGCATGATGAGGAGACTCAGCTTCACACCTGCAGCACTGTTGCACATGTTCCCCTTACAGCAGCTCATCTCGGTGATTTTAAGTTCCTTCCTCCCCCATATGCTTGATTTGCTCGCAGTACAGACACCTTTGCTGGCACATCCTTTCATAGTCACTGCAGTATCACCCTCAGTACCTGTAGATGTAGAGGACATGTAGATGTAGGTGAGAGAACAGATTAATACAGACAAAATGGCGATCTGATAAAGTGCTTTCATTCCACAGATGTTTAATTTTTTTTAAAAGGCCCATATCATAGAATAAAAAAACACTTTGATGTTGTATGTAAACATTATTAAAGCAATGCAAATGATTACATTGTTCCCTTCGCAGCTTATACAATCAATGTATGGAAGTTAAGCTGCATAAGTGACCAGTTTTGAATGCAGTGATTTTGTGACTTAACTGCGGTTTACCTCCAGCCATGAAAATATGAGGAGCACAAATAATGCTTTTTTGCACAGCTGTATAGATATTCTGTAATACTCTGCAAATTATAGTTTTTAAAATACACGTCTACTCAGACTTACTTATGTTTAGAATATCTACATACATATAAGTACAGATATTCATATACAGTATCTCACAAAAGTGAGTACACCCCTCACATTTTTGTAAATATTTTATTATATCTTTTCATGGGACAACACTGAAGACATGACACTTTGATTCAATGTAAAGTAGTCAGTGTACAGCTTGTATCACAGTGTAAATTTGCTGTGCCCTCAAAATAACTCAACACACAGCCATTAATGTTTAAACCGGTCAGCACAAAAGTGAGCACACCCCTAAGTGAAAATGGCCAGATTGTGCCCAATTCATTTTCCCCGGTGCCATGTGACTCGTAAGTGTAACAAGGTCTCAGGTGTGAATGGGGAGCAGGTGTGTTAAATTTGTTATCACTCTCACACTCTCTCATACTGGTCACTGGAGGTTCAACATGGCACCTCATGGCAAAGAACTCTCTGAGGAGCTGAAGAAAAGAATTGTTTCTCTACATGAAGATGGCCCAGGCTATAAGAAGAACCAGCACCCTGAAACTGAGCTGCAGCACGGTGGCCAATAGAAGTATAGTCGACCAAAGAAGTTGAGTGCACATGCTCAGCGTCATATCCAGAGGTTGTCTTTTGAAAATAGACGTAGGAGTGTTGCTAGCATTGCTCCAGAGGTTAAAGGGGTGGGGAGGCAGCCTGTCAGTGCTCAGACCATACACCGCACACTGTATCAAATTGATCTGCATGGCTGTCGTCCCAAAAGGAAGCCTCTTCTAAAGATGATGCACAAGAAAGCCAGCAAGCAGTTTGCTGAAGACAAGCAGACTAAGGACATGGATTACTGGAACTATGTCCTGCGGTCTGATGAGACCAAGATAAACTTTTTGGTTCAGATGGTGTCAAGCGTGTGTGGCGGCAACCAGGTGAGGAGTACAAAGACAAGTGTGTCTTGCCTACAGTCAAGTATGGTGGTGGGAGTGTCATGATTTGGGGCTGCATGAGTGCTGCCGGCTGTGGGGAGCTACAGTTCATGAAGGGAAACATGAATGACAACATGTACTGTGACATACTGAGGCAGAGCATGATCCCCTCCCTTCGGAAACTGGGCTGCAGGGCAATATTCCAAAATGATATTCCAAAAAACCTCAAACACACCTCCAAGACGACCACTGCCTTGCTAAAGAAACTGAGGGTAAAGATGCTGGACTGGCCAAGGACATCTCCAAACTTAAACCCTATTGAGCATCTGTGGGGCATCCTCAAACGGAAGGTGGAGGAGCACAAGGTCTCTAACATCCACCAGCCACGTGATGTTGTCATGGAGGAGTGGAAGAGGATTCCAGTGGCAACCTGTGAAGCTCTAGTGCACTCCATGCCAAAGAGAGTTAAGGCAGTTCTGAAAAATAATGGTGGCCACACAAAATATTGACACTTTGGGCACAATTAGGCCATTTTCACTTAGGGGTGTACTCACTTTGGTGGCCAGCTGTTTAAACATTAATGGCTGTGTGTTGAGTTATTCTGAGGGCACAGCAAATTTACACTGTTGTACAAGCTGTACACAGACTACTTTACATTGTATCAAAGTGTCATATCTTCAGTGGTGTCCCATGAAAAGATATAATAAAATATTTACAAAAATGTGAGGGGTGTACTCACTTCTGTGAGATATTGTATCTCATTAACACCTTTCCACTTTATTCTATATATTGTACTCTCCTCTCAGCATAATACTCGTTAACGGTCTTTGTTCTTATCATACATGAGCGCTTTTACCAAGACAAATTCCTTGCACATGTGACATCCTGAAGATTCGAAATAAAGATTCAGATTTTTTTCATATGGAGAAAAAATGCAGGACAGCCAATCAGAGCAGCGTAGCGTTGTGTCTCCGTTTTTTGCTTTTTTTAAATAATAATTTACTTTAACATTTGCATCTCATTAACCATAACACAATCAAACTTTTATCATCATCATCATCATCATGATTATCCCCACCATAACCTCTTCAGAGTGATTACTTTTGTGTTCAACTTTAGACAGATTACTGACCAGAAATCAACTTTGTGTCAGCCAACCCTGTTCATAAATATTTGGGTTTTTTTTAGTACTTTAATTTAAAAAAAAAAACTTGCATCTCCATTTTTGTCACTTGCTGTTTTTTCATTGGTGCAGCATTTTTACTGTCTTTTGGAAATATGAGACTTCATAAAAATAGTCTGATCTAGTGTAACAGATAAAGAGAGCCTGTAAAATGGTTGTGTAAAATGACTGTTGGTACATAAACTCCCCAATCAGTAGTTCTCTGGGAGTGGATCTTTAGAACAGTTGTCACAGTGCCATGGTAAGAACATTTCTTCTTGATTGCCCTAATTTTAGGCTAAAAATGAGCATAATATAATTTTAATGTGTAAGCAGGTTTTACCGTTAACAGTGATGCAGCGATCCTCATCTCCCTCGCAGTTCAGAGTATTTGTGCAGTCATTGTCAACACAGGTGTAACACCTCCTCCCATTCGGAGACCCAGACAAAGCTAAACAGGTAAACAGGTGAAAAGAAGAGGTTTAACAGGGCATGTTCAACAGCTGGGGGAACTTCATAGCCAACGTGTTTTATTAAATACCCAAAGCGCTTGTTTTTACCTGGCAGTGTCTTCCTGTTGCAGAGATTAGTGCTGCAGCATTTAGTGTTGATGGTTGTTTTCAGAACTCCCAGGTTTAGGCTCCCGCTGACACACTCCTCTGCTGCTGCGCAACCCTTTACACTTACTTGCTGTTGTTGACCACCTGGTGAACACAGCGCATGAGTGACTAGAGAAATTCCTGACTGAGTCACATTATTTTGTGCTGAGGTCATTCTTACCAGCACTTATGAAGGTGGTCGCGCTGGCACACTGATCTAGACAGTAAGTCTTGGTGGTTGTGCATGTTCCAGATGCATCTGGTATACACTGATAACATTGCAGTGTCGGCACTAGAGGACAGTGAAGTCAGGTATGAAAATTCAGCAGAGGACATACAAGCAACATTCACTGATCTCCTCAAACATTAACCTTCATTAACCGAACACATAATATTACATTGTAAACGTCAAACTTAATGATGAGGAGACTCAGCTTCACACCTGTAGCATTGTTACACAGGTCCCCTTCACAGCAGCTCATCTTGGTGATTCTAGGTGCCTTTTTCCCCCAGATGCTTGATCGGCTTGTAGTACAGAAATTTTTGCTCACACATCCTTTCATAGTCACCAAAGTATCACCATCAGTAGCTGTAGAGAACATGTAGATGTAAGTGAGAGAACAGATTTATGAACAGATTTATATAGACAAAATGGCAAAATCTGATAAAGTGCTTTAATTCCACAGAGGTTTAATTTTCTTAAAGGGCCCATATCATAGAAAAAACACTTATTTAGGATAAAAGATGTTGTATGTAAACAGTATTAAACAATCTAAATGATTACATTGTTCACTTCGCAGTTCATACAATCACTGTATGAAAGTTAAGCTGCATAAGTGACCAGTTTTGAATGCAGTGTTTGTGACTTCACTGCGGTTTATCTCCAGCTATGAAAATATGAGGAGCACAAATAAAGCTTATTTGCACAGTTGTAAAGATATTCTGTAATACTCTGTAAATTATAGTTTTTATAAAACACGTCTACTCAGACTTACTCATGATTAGAAAATCTACATACATATAAGTACAGATATTCGTATATCTCATTAGCACCTCAGAATCAGAATCAAGCTTTATTTGCCAAGTATGTTCACACATACAAGGAATTTGTCTTTGGTTACAGTAGCTCACAGTGCACAGAGAGTAACAACATAACACATTACACACACACACATCCTAACACATACGCACACATACACAATACCTTACAAACCTGTAAACCTTACACTATGTGTAGATGTATATGTATGTTAAAGTGCAGAGTGCAGCAGACTGGATGTAGGGGCAGATTAAGTGCAGTACTAGAAGAAACACCAGACTGAGACAGTCAGTACAGCGGATGGAGTGATGTGTGATACTTTTTATAAACAGATAAATTAAAAGTGCAGTACAGCAGAACAGGAAGTGAGAAAAGTGTCCCGAAAGTGGAGGGTAGTGTACAATGTAATGTTCAGCTGTTCATGAGAGTGATGGCATGTGGGAAGAAGCTTCTCTGTAGCCTGGTTGTCTTGATCCTCATCTGGCTAAAGCGCCGGCCTGAGGGAAGACGCTGGAACACTGTTTTCGCTGTGTTCAGCTCCAGGTTGTTTTGGTTTCTCCAGAGCACTACCTGATCAACCGTCCGTCTGTAGGCAGACTCGTCATCGTCCCGGATGAGACCAATGACTGTTGTATCATCTGCAAACTTCAGGATTTTGACGGAGGGGTCCACGGAGGTACAGTCATTTGTATACAGAGAAAAGAGCCATGGGGACAAAACACAACCTTGAGGAGCTCCTGTGCTGGTTGTCTTGGTTCTTGAGGTGATCTTCCCCAACCTCGCAGATCTTCAGGGCAGACTGAATGGGTGGCTGAGTGTCAGAGGAGTGTGAGTTGGAGCTGTATAGGTGTGTGGTGCTGGGCTTTTCAAACCTGCAGTAGAAAGTGTTAAGATCGTTAGCCAGCTGACGATCCCCCATTGACTGGTGAGGTGTCCTTTTGTAGCCAGTAAAGTTCTCCAGGCACTTCCAAACAGTTGATGGCTCATTTGTGGACATCATTCTGCTCAGTTTGCTGGAGTAACTCTTCTTTGCAGCTCTGATTTCCTTGTTGAGGGAGTTCCTTGCCTGATTATACAGTGCCCAGTCCCCACTCCTGTAGGCTTCCTCATTAGAATGGCGCGCCCGCTTCAGTCTGGCATTAAACCAGGGCTTGTCATTATTGTATTTAATGCCTGGTGGGAACACAGATGTCCTGGTGGGAACACAGATGTCCTCACAGAAGCTGATGTAGGATGTCACAGTGTCAGTGTATTCATCCAGGGTGCTTGAAGCATCATCAAACACGCACCAGTCTGTCAGTTCCATGCAGTCCTGAAGCCTTTCTTTAGCCTCACTGGTCCATTTCTTCACAGTACTGACAGCAGGTTTAACACACTTGAGCTTCTGTCTGTAGGTTGGAAGA